>OX418227.1:30570398-30877544 GCA_948455865.1 Conomelus anceps | reverse complement strand
ATGTAGGTAGCTTTACACTTGTTCTGTTTGTAGTAGTTAATGATATTATTATTTAGTATTATTTATAAATATTTGTTTGTTTGATGTTGTGATTCTAATACACTGCGTACCATTTTTGGTCAACTGAGACCGCAACAACTCAGAATATGTAAATAGTAATAAATAAATAAATTTATTGACTAGAGAATTGAATTTATTTCCACACAACATATTACAATCATAATGAGAATACAATTAAAATAGAAAGAAATATATTTCCCCACATGGACAACAGATCCGTGTGTGAGGAAAGAATTCTTATCTATTAATGT
This sequence comes from Conomelus anceps, assembly GCA_948455865.1. Taxonomy (NCBI): domain Eukaryota; kingdom Metazoa; phylum Arthropoda; class Insecta; order Hemiptera; family Delphacidae; genus Conomelus; species Conomelus anceps. The sequence goes on along the minus strand of OX418227.1, from coordinate 30,877,233 downwards.
AAGAGATAATTTTAATATATTACGCAATGAGTATTATCAATAAAATTTAGAAAATATACAAATTGTTTTTTTAATTATTACAAATGAAAAAAAATATAGTAATTTTGAATAATTAAAAATTCCATACCAGAAGAACTGAAAGTGACCAGCAATGATCAATCTACTATAAGTAAGTAATCTACTCCCGTGTTTCGGAGGACACGTTAAGCTGTCGGTCCCGGCTGCCTAAAAACAGTCGTTAAGTCACGTCAGAGGCCCTGAACTTATTCAGGTGCGACCTGATAACTCTGACACCAGACCTGAGCCAGCCAGGTCACACGATATTATTATTATTATTATTATTACTATAAGTAAAGAATATTTATTCATCCATTCATTCAATTTTAAATATCTAATGCATACAAAAACATTGTAACAAAGACTTCATTTATTTATAATATAGAGTTATCGGACTAAATATTAAATTATTCACAATGTTGTAGTCTATAAAATATTGTTCATCCATTTATAGGTTGAATATAATATATTGTTTACTATAAATAATTCATGGCTCAATATAGTAAATATAAATATAACAAAAACTTAAAAACACTTTTAAGTGGAAATTATATATTATTGGAAACAATAAGATGGAGATTCAACATCACAAATATAATACAGTTACAATTAAACGTATCTAATTTATAGTTCAGTAGTTTATCTTGTATTTTCCGTGAATTAATACATATATCATGGGCTCCTGTCACATATTAGGTATCGTATATCTTAGTACAGTATGGGGTAATTAATCAAAACAAAACCTTGATAAGGTGTTTAAGATCCAAAAGAAAGCGGTTAGGTGTATGGAAAGAGTAAATAGATTAGATTCATGTAGGCTGTTGTTCAAGAGACTTGGTCTCCTAACTGTACCCTGCTTATATGTGTATGAAGCTACTTCATATGTAAAAAAGAGTGATATTAACCAAAATCTTGGCGTACACGATTATAATACAAGAAGCCGAGCAGATTATCACTTGGTGAGTCACAATAGTAGCTTATTCAAACAAAAACCTAGTTATATTGGTAGGAAACTCTACAAAAAGCTACCGCAGTTTTTAAAGAGACTTGAAAATATAGAAATACTTAAAAAACAATTGAAAAAATATTTAGTTTATAAAGCTTTTCATAGTGTAAAAGAGTTCCTTTCATATCAAAATTAAGCCTCACCACAACTAATTGATATAGTTATTATGGTATCTAGTGTATAATATTGTTGATCTGACTTGTCTTATACCCTTTAACTGGAGTCTCCAAGACGTAATCTACAGGAAAAAATCATAATGAATTATACACCACGAGGAATATAGTAGCAAAATACAATATGGGCCTACAATAATATGAAATATGGACCCACATATTGTCAGTAAATACAGCTTATTGAGGACATTTTAATTCTCAGTGTGAATAATAATTATTGGGAAGCACTTATTATAAAAGAAAAATTTCAAAAAACATTTGTTTTCAGTCTAAATAATAATTATTGAGTAGCACTCATGAACATTTCAAAGCTTCAGATTTTCAGTCTGCTTCAATTCCAACATAGTAAAAATTATAAACACAAAAAATATAAAAAATTCAGTGACCATCTTTAAAATTATAAATTAATAATGAATGTATTTTAAAATTGGATGTCCATCGAAAATTTAGGATATCATCAATCATTTCCACAACGACCTTAATCATAATTTTGAAATGATCCATTTCACATTTAAGTCAAAATAATGAATTAGTTACTGATTGATTTACTGACAACAGGCCCCCAACATAAGCTTCTATATTTATATTTACATTATATATATCTTATTTCACTCCCCAATAAATATATAATAAGCTGCATATTGTTGTTTTTTTTTCTCAATAGTAATAATTATCTCATCTGGCCAATTAGGCATGTTTTATTAAATTTGACCTCAACTAATCTTATCGTCTGTTAGGCCTACTTTGAAGCACAAAAAAAGAAAGACACACAATAGAATAGTAATTATTATCGTAATATAATTGGTCTATGAATAGATCTGAGTTATACAATGAGAGTTGATACTATTTATTTCGGATTACTTACGGTACTCATGCTATTGTCTGAAACATAAATACTGTAATTCCATAATTTCTTTTTAGAAAACTCTAGAAGAAAATAATTGGTTTTGAAGGAGCTGACAATTTATCAAACTGACAAATATAAGTAATAGAACATGATTTATTAATTTAGAATTGCTCAAGGTGCTATTAATTATACTTAAGACCATATGCGCAACGAGATGACCCATTGCTTAGAAGAAATTTAAAAAAATTGTAACAAACAATTTGAGAAAATAAAAATTTGAAAGATTTTTTATTTAATTTGAAGCTACGTTTTGTTTATTTTTTATTTAATGTACAAAGGCAACTTATTGGAGTATATTGTATAATATCTAGATAATTTTTTTGAAGGGAGTAGTATTTTTTTTTGTAGATTACGTCTTGGAGACTCCAGTTAAGGAGTATAAGACAAGTCATATCAACAATATTATACACTAGATACCATAATTACTTCAATTAGTTGAGGTGAGGCTTAATTTTGATGTGAAAGGAACTCTTGTACACTATAAAAAGCTTTATCAACTAAATATTTTTAAATTGTTTTTTAAATATTTTTATATTTTCAAGACTCTTCAAAAACTGCGGTAGCTTGTTGTAGAATTTCCTACCAATATAACTAGGTTTTTGTTTGAATAAGCTACTATTGTGACTCACCAAGTGATAATCTCCTCGGCTTCTTGTATTATAATCATGTACTGTAGTATTCATATAACTTGGAATCGTGTAGCAGATGGGACATGCTACATCTGAACCCAGCATACTGCTGCCAAGTTATATGATAACTACTATACATCAAGATTTTGGTTAATATCATTCTTTTTTACATATAAAGTAGCTTCATACACATATAAGCAGGGTACAGTTAGGAGAACTAACTACAAGAGTATTTACGAGTGGTTGACGGGAAGGGGGGTAAACATAAGCCAACTCTAGTTACGCCACTGCTGAACAATTCCGCAATGGCGGATATTGACAACAGCATTAAATAGCTGATGGAAATCGATGAACGCTACTGTACAAAAATATCTGTCGCCGCCGGGAATCGAACCGCGGACCTCCCAATTGCCGGGTCACTGTCTCCCAGAAGGGTCACTGTATACTTCAATGGGACTAATACTCCTTAACTGGAGTCTCCAAGATGTAATTTACAAAAAAAGTCTAGTGGTTAAGGCACCCGACCGGCAATTGGGAGGTCTGCGGTTCGATTCCCGGCGGTGACAGATAATTTTGTACAGAAGCGTTCATCGATTTCCATCAGCTATTCAATGCTGTTGTCAATATCCGCCATTGCAGAAGTCTTCAGTGTATTCAATAGGAATTCCCACCCTGAGGAATTCGAAATTAAGAAAATATTGTTAATAGCTCAATAAAAAATAAGGAAATAAAGTCTAATTCTTATTCAAAGAACTTAAAAATTATCTACTCTGTGAGTTTTTTGATGTCACTTGATATTGCAATTTTGGTGGTTAAGACTATTTCTCATTAATGAATAATAATAATAATAATAATAATAATAATAATAATAATGATAATAATAATAGTAATAATAATAATAATAATAATTGATTATGAAACTTTATTCCCACAGAAAAAAACAAATACAAATGTTTGATTAGGTAAAAAATAAAATAGTGAAATATCCCACAAAGGACTTGAGTCTGAGCTTGGGATAGAGTTACAATAAAAATAAAATAAAATAGAACAAGAATTACAGCTTCCTCTAAAACTTGAATACCTCTCTATAATGAATTTTTGGTCTGGATACTCAATTTGTTATAAAGTGTTCAACTGTATTATAATAAATAGTTGGTTTATATAATAAATAGTATATATATATAAGTTGGACTGCAGCCTCAAAATTTGTTTGAAACTATATCTACGAGCAGCTTCATAAACAATATGATTAAAATTGTTGCATACTAAACACAAATTATTCTACTGTACTTAAAATACTGATAAAATAAGAAAATCTTCAATAATTTATAGGTTATTCCCTTATTTTTAAGTTTCAGTTCAACCAATAAAAAATGTCGTAGATATTTGATGCTGTATCAGAAAATGGCTCATGTGTTAATGATAAAGGAATGCTCATTACATACATGTGATGGATGTATGATTTTTTCGATGATACTGATAATAGACTATAGAGAACTAGGAAAACAATAAGTTTCTTCCTGAAATATATGTCTTCCTCAGTGACCAACAATAATTCCGATCTATAAATAGTTTTCATCATCTAGGATAAATAATATTGTTACGGGTTCTATCACTAAAATAATGCTGGCAACACTCGAAATTAACACTCTCACTTTACACAAATTACTCTTACAACACTCACTAATCACAAGAAAAACTAATATAGGCGGGCCGCTTAGCGCAGTTGGTTGGGTGCCGCAACTTCTGCTTGCTGTCGTTCAGCGTTCATGGGTTCGAATCCCGCTCCACCGTTAGGCGTCTTTGTGTTACCCACGCACAAGTCTCGGACTCATGTGAGCATCATCAGCAAAAAAATGTATGCGAAAATTCAACTCACTGGACGATCAGTGATAACAGCAATCGCCAAAGTAATAACAGCAAAACATAAAAAAGTTAAGGAATGGCAAAATATAATATTGCTATTGTTGTGAATAGCCATTTCGTGATCTGCAGTGTAACTAATCATTTGTAGAAACGTGTTATGCAGAACTAATATATATTATTAGAACTAATATATATATATTATGCAGAACTGAATGAACTACATACTTCGAAAGGCGTTCGCCGCGACTAAAAATAATGTCATATAAACTTAAAAAACACAAGTTAGTTTGAAATGACTGACAATTGAATAAACTGACAAATATACATAAAAAGAATTTATTAATTTCGGATTCCTTTAATTGCTATTACTTTATACTGAAGACTTCCGCAATGGCGGATATTGACATTGACATAAAACTCTGTGGTGACTGATATTTTTGTACAGTAGCATTCATCGATTCCCATCAGCTGTTCAATGCTGTTGTCAATATCCGCCATTGCGGAAGTCTTCAGTATAAAGTAATAGCAATTAAAGGAATTCGAAATTAATAAATTCTGTTTAAAAAACACTTTTAAGTGGAAATTAACTCACATTAAGGTGTGACGGCCGTTTCACTCTGTTGTCAAGAGCATTGTCAGACGACCCATAGTACACTCTGTGAACTGTGTGTACTGTGGGTCGTCTGACGATGCTCTTGTACTGTGGGTTGTCTGACGATGCTCTTGACAACGGAGTGAAATAATAATAATAATAATAATAATTTCTCTGGATGATGTAGAACACATCCAGAGGAGTTTATTGATATAGCTCAAACATGACAATATTATTAAATATAAAACACAGTGATTTCATTGCTAAATTTGAAAAAATATGATTCCCCACTATAAAATTATGTGTTGGGGTGATCATCAATATAAACCTTAGATGAAGCTAATACTATTCCTAACTAGCCATTATAACTATTACAATAATAAAAACTATTTACTACCTAAAACTACCTAAGTATGCATAATCGTATTTCTATTCACATCCTATTTACTATGAGCTCCTCACTACGGTGGACACCAATATTATATAACCAATTCCTTATTTTTTTTTTAAATCTATTATTATTGCTTTCTTCTTTTATTTCCAGTGGAATTCTATTGTAAATTGTTGGCCCTAAATATCCTATTGATCTTTGCCCAAATGCTGTGTTCATTCTGGGTACATCCTGATAATTGAGGCTTCTTATTCTAGTATTGTGGCTATGAGTTACAATATTATTTTCATTATCATTTTTCTTTATATGAGTGATTAACAACAAAATATACAATTGCCTAACACTAAGTATTCTGTTTTCCATGAATAGTTCGCTGGTTGGGAAGCGGGCCTCCCTATTCCCCATTATTTTTAAAATACGTTTTTGAATTTTGAAAATTGGATCCACAAAACTATAATTTGCGGATCCCCAAACTAACAGACCATATCTTATAAGAGATTCAACTAATGTAAAATACACTGTTTTTATCATTTCTTTATTAATTATATGCCTCAGCTGATAAAATTTATATATTAGCTTCCTTATTTTTGCAGTTGTGTATGATATGTGCTTATCCCATTTTAATAAGTCATCTACTATTATTCCAAGATATTTAATACTATCTGAGCGTTCTATCAGTGGGCAATTACAATTGTTATTAATTCTATCACAATAATGAAGTTTTATCAATGTCTTACGTGGTTTGGTACTATCAGTTAAAGAAAATGTTAAAAATTTGGTTTTTTCTGCATTCAATGAGAGTAAATTATTTCCCAGCCATCTAGTGATTTTTGAAAGTTCTGTTTCGACTATTTGAAATACTTCTTCCCAGTTATTTCCCTGAAAGAGGAGTGCTGTGTCGTCTGCAAAGGCTATCACCCTACCTTGGATTTGGATGGAGCACAGCTCATTTGCAAATATTGAATACAAAATTGGACCCAGAACAGTCCCTTGTGGTATTCCAAACTTCATGGACCCTTCTGCACTCATCTGGCTCCCAACTTTTGTCCTTTGTTGTCGGTTATTGAGGTAGGATATGAACCATTCAAGTGGTACCCCCCTTATGCCTATTGCCTCAAGTTTTTTTATTAATAAATCATGGGATACTGAGTCAAAGGCCTTTGCCAAGTCTAAAAATACTGCTAGGCATTTATTTTTCTCCTCTAGATTCTGAGTAACAAACTTAGATAACTCCAGAACTGCTAACTCTGTGCTTATTCCTTTACGAAAACCAAACTGGTTTGGAGATAAAATATGATTCCTTTCCAGATAGCTCACTAATCGTAATTTAACTAGTTTTTCTAAAATTTTTGATATATTACTGATTAATGAAATAGGTCTATAATTACTTATAATCAATTTATCTCCCATCTTATATATAGGTCTAACACAAATATTTTTCATTGCTCTAGGAAAAGTTCCATTTGACAAGCTGAGATTGAAAATATGAGTCAAAGGGCTAGAAATTAACTCTTTTATGCCTTTTAAAATCCCATTGTCAAATCCATCAAGCCCTGGTGCACTACTGATGCGAAGAGAATTAATACTGTCTATTATTTCCTGCTCAACTATGGGGAAAAGAAACATAGTATTTTGAATATGTAACTCTGGTTCATAATCTGCTATAACTTGGTTAATATTCTTATTTAAACTTCCAGAGATTTTCCTAGCCATTGTTTCTCCAATATTAACAAAGTAATCATTTACATGGTTCAATAGAACTTCGGGATTTTCTTTCAGTGTTACAATTTTATCATTAATCTTTACAGCATTGAGTTGAATTTTTCTTTCTTGGTTTGAATCAGTAGCATCCTTGATAATTTGCCAAGTTTTCCTTACATCATTCCCTGCTTTGTTGAATTGACTCTTGAAGTAACTTTCTTTTGTATTCTGGATAAGAGACGTTAATGTATTCCTGTAGATTCGATAATAATTTGCGAGTTCTTGATTTTCTGGATCTAACTTCCTTCTTCTATTTAAACGATTCCTTGTTCTTATGGATGAGACAAGTCCTTTTGTGATCCATGGTTTGATGATCTTGATTTTCTTCTTCTGTGTGTAATGATGCGTATTCTTCTCCACATGTTGTTGCAGAATTGTTATGAACTTTTCGTATGCTTCATCTGTGTTATCACTTTTGAAAATCTCTTCCCAATGCTCTCTCAGTAGTCCTCCTCTCAATCCATCCAAATTGATTGATCTACGATTAGTTGAATCTTGCTCATCTAAATTCGCTCTGTTACTGATATTTGAATATTCTTGCAGTCCCAAAATTGTAATGAAGTGATCTGTGATACTTGAATGATATATGATTGGATGAATACTGTGTTTGTAATTGGTCAGCATGTGATCTAGGCAAGTAGATGTTCCCGTGGTTACCCTGGTAGCCTTTTTGATACAGTTCTTCAATCCATGTTCACTTAATAAATCATAGTATTCATCAAGTTGATAATGCTGTTGTGGTTGTAGCGTATTTATGTTGAAGTCTCCTGTGCAAATAATCAGTTGTCCTCTCAGTCTATTGAGCACAGTTTCTAAATCTTCTAAAAATTCTGTTATACTGTAGTGCGAAGGGGATCTGTAGATTGCTAATATATTATATTTCTCTTTTGGAGTTTGCAATTGTAGATGGAGAACATTGGCCTGCCTGATATTCAACTCCACTGACTGCACATTTAAACAATTTTTTGCATACACTATTACTCCATCATTCTGTGTACGGTTATTTAAAGAGTGAAAAATATTGTAATCCTTCATTTCCTTAGGTGTATGATCATTTTTGATCCAGCATTCTGTTAATACAATAATATCGAAATCATAAGACATATCTTGTAGTTGAACCATCAGATCATCAAAGTTTTTCTTAACACTCCTGATGTTCAGACAAAATACAGTCAAGTTACAGCTGTTAAGAGCAGCATGGAGCTGCTGTTTATCCTCAACCACCCTGTCCTCCAGCTCATCCACTGAATCGAGCTCATTTGCTACAGACAACACATCATTATTACTCATCATTTTTCTTTTATAGACGCATCCCTCCTTGCGTGTATTTTGCGATTTTTTTCTGCCATCTCATTGTATTCATCATTGAAATTTTTTATATGCCTCCTTCCTAGCATGCTGTTCATCATCTTCTCATCCCATTTCATGAGATATGCATCATCATAATTTTGAATTCTTCTAGTGATTGTTAACATTAAATCATCCTCTCCCGTTGTTATGTATCTAAATTTGTGTGTATGTCTACTCAATGCTACAATTATATGATGAACACTGTTATAAATTTCCAAATGTTTAGTATTGATGCGTACCAGAACGACGTATTTAGAAGTAAGTCCCTGTGCTTCGTGGATGGTGTGGATCTTTATTGTACCATCTAATTTATTATGCAAGACTTGCTGCAGCATCAATTTCTCAGCTTGTGTGTAGGTTAGAAGAAGTGTGCCTCGCTCCAGTGGTAGAAATTCATCACAGTAGATTGTTCTCTCTATTGATCGGATCCTCGTATTTGTTGTCTTTATATTATTGTAGTATTTCGAAAGTATGAAGCATACATCAATCGGACATCTATGAGTTACAGATACCTTTTTTATGTGTTCACAAAAAGAAGAAGGATGGGACCATTTAGTTTGTAGTTTGCTTCTTTCTATATATGGAATCTGTTTGGAATCGCCAAACAGGAAGATTTTTGAAGAGCCTGATAGGGCTGAGACAAATCCTATATAGCCAGCGTGCATCAAAACTGCCTCAAAAACTATAAGGGGTAGAGGTACCAAATTTTCAGGAGTTATTAGGCACCTCATAAGAAAAAATAAATTAAAACTAGTGAGCCCAACGGGCTGGAGAACTCGCTTGCAAACAATTAATTTTTCAAAGGGAAACTCATTTGGAAAGCTTATCGTAGGGGTAAAGTAGTAACGAAAAACGGTTGCTTTGAAGATACTTATTTAAAAATTCACAAGCCATATCACTTTAAGTTCAAGTTCATCGTTGCTCTGATACACAGATTTATTTTCCACAAAAAACACCTACCGTAATCATATACCTATATATCAGTGCAATGGCATATATTTAGTAGATATATTTAACACATAAAAAACAGCTATTCATAATTATATCCAAATATCAGGGCAATGAAATTAGTATATCAGATAGAGATTCTATAAAAAACCTGATCACATTTATATTCACCTACAGCTGATAATAACTCAAAATATATTTTGAAATCTATTGCGAATGCCATCATATGGTAGAATCGTAGAGACAACTGTTTTCTATATAAAGTGATATATAGATATATATATATCAATGAAGGGCCTATTTGATTCGCCTCAAAAAGGATGAAGGAGTCGGTTAATTTTATTGGCCAACGAACTTGACCTGTCTAAAGATACCAAGAATCTGTGTTTCAAATTTGAAGTTGATTGATAAAGGCGTTCGAAAGTTAACGTGGAACATACCCACAAACACACAACGCCTCGGGGCTCAAGTCAAAAGGAAGAACTCGCTTCGCTCGTTCAATTAAGTTCGTCGGTCCTCGCTGAAGGACACAAAAAGGAAAACTCTAACCATAAAGCACAGACAACTATATTGCTGTTTCTGTAATCTATCATTAAAGGAACAGCTGATAGAAGTTGACAGTTTTTTGGGGCACGTCTTTGAGGTATGCCTTCTCTCAGTTCTAGTGAATTGGAAAATTTTTATTGATCTGTATCAGCTGTTTCCCTATAGAATAAAATCGATTTTCCTTCAAATGTTTTTAAAAAATACGGTCGGGACAGTGAGAGCATCCCTTTGAATTTACCGTAAGGTAGATTCATTCCACTTTTTTACACAGCACTGAGAACTCCTTCATGTTTTAAAATTCAGTATAAGAAACACAAACTAATCGTTTTTCAATTCATTCTAGGCAGTTTATTTGCTTCAGCATTCTACTAATTATTACTGCTCTATGTTGTGGGATGTTCTCACATGCTTCAATGACAAAACAAAATGTGTTTCTGCACACTGCCAAGAATGAGTTGACAAACTCTAGTTTTTTGCAACGTTTTTTGAATATTTTATTGCAAATTTTCTCCAACTGTTTCACTTTGGAACAATAGCGGCCATGTCCGGATGGAAAATATGTGCGAATCTGCTTTCAATAATAAACTCTCAAATTATGCAATTAAGTGTCACTCTAGCTCTAGACCTGTGGATGAATCTGACACTATAATAATATAGCCAATCAGTCTAAAAAACTGGCTACCTCTCATAGAGAGCACATATCTTAGGAAATATTAGAAAACAAAAAAATAGGACATTCTTCAAGAAAATTACTCTTGAACACTGGGATTATTCAATATAAATAAAACGATTAAACGATTATTCCATGCTTTAACAGTTATGCTAGAAGTTTTACAGATAAATAAGTGAAACCCAATAACAATAATAAATTAGCTTATAAAGGCACTTTCAAATAAAAACGCATTCACTGAATCAGCAAATTTACATATAAGATAAATACCGATAAATAAAAGAATTCCGAAGATTTTCTATGAAAAGGTCATCAATAGTCATAAATAATAAAACGCAGAATGATTTTCAAAAATAACAGCGATAATTTAGTGAAAGAACAAGCACAAGAAGAGTTCATGACTTGGTTTATAAGACATGAACTTTATCACATGTAGCATGAGCTTCATTGTCATTGCTAATTTAAATATTTCAAATAAAAATTGGGAAATTTTTGTGGACTGATAGGGTGAGCAAAAAAAAGATTGTTGCTCAAATTTATGGTTCATATGTTATCTAGGACTGCAGCAAGTGAAAGTTTTTTCCTACACGTTATTAATTTCCTTATTTATAGATTTCAATCATAAATAATTTTATTTGAATCTTATTTATTTATATAAATCAGTTCTACATGTGCACAGGTAAGATCTGTAGAAGTGGCAGTGTAAATTGTTCAGTATTCACTCCCTCATATTTATTTATTTTATTTCCCCATGAAAAATACAAACTCAATCAAATCGTAAATATGAAATAAATTAATATTAACTTTTCATGTGAAATTTAACGACTTGCAGTCAAATATTCATTAAGAATAAGTATAACTTACTTAATCTGTAGGCCGAGCGCTTTCGAATCTTTGAGATCCATCTCCTTCGAAACCGCGCGGCCTAGATTTAGTAAGTTATACTTATTCTTAATGAATATTTGACTGCAAGTCGTTAAATTTCACATGAAAAGTTAATATTAACAACGCAGTTCGTCATGGAACAAGAAATCCAGAAATAAATTAAATACATAACAATCATAAATCATAAATATGAACTAAAAGTATAAATGATACAGAAACATAAATATCTCTTTATGCATTTATGGCATCACCAGCAAAAAGAAAACTTTGCTCGCTGGTGACCGTTGCGGTTGAAAAAAAAAAATCTTCAATATTGTATTATACCTGAGGTTAAACTAAAGAAAAAAGCTGTGGATGCGATTTTATTCTTTCCATTGGTAATTCCTTCAACATAATGAATATTATGGGTTAAGTGCTGGTTTGCTAGCCCAAAGGTCCCGGGTTCGATCCCAGTTCTGACCGAAAGTTATTACCTCGGGCCACTCCCGTGTTTCGGAGGACACGTTAAGCTGTCGGTCCCGGCTGCCTAAAAAAACAGTTGTTAAGTCACGTCAGAGGCCTTGAACTTATTCAAGGCCCTTGATGATGAGATTCTATACCTCGAAAACGTTCAACCTACAGAGTAAGTAAATTGTACTTATTCTTAATGAAAATTTGACTGCAAGTCGTTGAATTCACTTAAAAAGTTAACCTTCTATTCATTTTATTTTTGGACTTAATTATAATTATGTATTAAATATTACACTGAACAATTTAATGGGTTACAGCGTCTTTAATATTGAATATAAGGAACGGAAAAATAACGGAACACTATACTAAAAATCTACTTAAGCCCTCTAACCTTAGTCAAAAGGTTCCTGTAGAATTTAGCTTTTATTTACTAGTTTTTCGAATTTACGATCGAATGACAAGTTTTTTCTATTATTTTTCTTATTTATGAAATTATGACACATACGATTACATAAAAAGCTGCAGTATACATCCTACAAATTAGCAAGGGTGCTTGCACAGTGGAGTACCCAATACTCGATGATAACCACCATCGCAAAATCAAAAACATGCTGTTGAATGGTGCAGTGTAAATACCACCATTCCACAGCACGTGTTTGATTTTGCGATCGTGATTAACATCGAGTATTGGATGTTTCACTGTGCAAGCACCCTAAAGAACGATTCACGTACATCAGTTCCGTCTCAGTTCAGTCACGGTAACAATGAGTCACCTGACGGGTCGGCGCCGGACGAGTGTAGACCGTAACCGGAAACTCAGTTAAGAATATATTTTATGACTGTGACGAGACGGATTGCTCGGAACTGAGACGCGCCGTGACTGATGTGTGTGAATTGAGCTTCAGTTTTAGACTGTTTCATTGGCGAGTTTTTACATGCCATAACGTAGCGTGATGCTATTATATAGTTAGAGCAAAAATACGTTAACGTTAACTTGAATAAACGATTTTTTTTTTTTGTAGATTACGTCTTGGAGACTCCAGTTAAGGAGTATAAGACAAGTCAGATCAACAATTATACTGTAGTTTTCATATAACTTGGCAGCAGTAAGGTTCAGATCTAGCAAGTCCTCCCAAGTTCTACACGCTGCCAAGTAAAATGAATACTACAGTACTCTTATACACTAGATACCATAATCAATTAGTTGAGGTGAGGCTTAATTTTGATGTGAAAGGAATTCTTGTACACTATAAAAAGCTTTATCAACTAAATATTGGCATCTGCAGGCTCTAAATGTTATCCAGGAGGCATACACTGAGTGTTTTGGTTAGCGTAATCGTTAAGTATTGACCAAACCCTGTACCGTATGACTTTATGGGAATTAGTTAAACGTTACGATATTGTAATGATATGCAAAAACTACTTATTTAATTTATATTACTAAAAGATTACTTTAAAGATGTACTACAATGCTCGAGGATACGGGGTGACGTTCAAGACAATACACACAAAATAAAAATACACAAATATTTTCCAATTTCAATATATATATATAATTTATATATATATTCTTTTTATATAAAACATGAAGCTTCCAATTACATTAAAAAAAGATACATTTTGTAATCAAAGCTCATCACTATGATGTAAATATATATAACATTGTACAGTGCTAAATAGAAAAAATAACAACATAAAAAATTTAGAAACAAATTTTTTACATCTTTTCAGTTTCACCATAATTTGATAAATGTTCGTATCAGTTTCAGTACCACACAATTTTCGAGATGCACAAGATTTTCCCCCGTACAAATTCCTATAGCGCATGTACAACAAATAGTCCTAGATAATAGTTTCGATTTTTTTACACGTCACATTTTTTCACTGGAACTCCTTCAATTCACTCAACATTAACCTAATTTTTCAATTGTCAATTACGACAACAATAATAATACTATTCTTTTATTCAATAAACTGGACAGACTTTTCGTTTAAAAAAGACACAATATTTACACTTTTACAAGTTTTTGTAGAAACATTTCTATGATTTAACGTGAACAGACTTGTACAGGCTTCTGAGAATGATAACAATTGGAATTTTTATATGCTTAGTTCGTAAGTAATCACTCAAAAAGTACATCTTCGAGCTAAAAATTATGGTAATCTATGTTTCCAATAACCAAAATAATACGTAATAATTTATTAAAATACTGATGGAATCATTGGGATTTAGAAAATCTTTTAACAAAAGACATTAGAATGTCTACAACATCTATTAAGTACTTCCAATAAATATCAACAAAATATTCAAAGCTGACTAGACTTTTGCAGTTATCTAGCCAAAACAGTGTTATATTGCAAACAAAGGTATAATTTCCCAGCCGTTTTGTTAGCGACAATAAATCTATTGGATAAAAAGTTATTAGATGAAAAGAGAAATAATATCACTGATAGCTGATATCAGTAAACTTAGTACACAATAATAAGCAGAGCGTGAATACGCATTCAACAAATAATTGTTTTTAGAACAACTAGACGATCAATATCAGTGGTTCAGTAATTCATCTTCACTTAGATATATCAGTGATTTATCATAACTTGAAATATATCAGTAATTTTTCACTGCATTGCATAATCAACTTATTGGATAAAAAGAGAAATAATAGTAAAAACTTAGTACACAATAATAATAAGCAGAGCGTGAAAACGCATACAACAAGTAAAATTTTACAGAACTAGACGATCAATATCAGTGATTTTTACTTGAAATATATCAATAATTTTTCATTGCATTTGTTGTAAAAAAAAAAACATTTTAATTTAAAATCAGTAGTTTAAACAGAAGTTATTTTATAATCCAGAATAAATAGAGTAAAAAATTATAAATGGAAAAATAACAACATTGATGCTCGTATGGCATTTTCTTTATGAAACATTTATGAAATTTATTGATTCATGAATCGGTCAAACAGAATAGAGTCCAAGAGATTTGAAATCTAGAGCTTGTCTTCAAATAGAGGTATGTTCTCAATAATAACAAAAATGACAGGTTAATTAGTGACAACCGTGATATCAAACCTAACAACCAAATCACATTTAATCAATAATGACAATGAATAACTAATGATACGTATCAAACAATTAAACCACTCGATAAGGAAAATTTAGTGTTGTATTGTACATTTTCTTTTCTTTCCATTTTTACACTTTTTCAAAATTCGTCATGTTATTCACGATTGCTGATCGTCTTCTTCAAATATTTATCATTATTTTTAGTGCATAAAAACAACAATTTTATTTTTTCACATGGACTGTCTTATAAAGTAAGGTATAGTAGTTTTAAATCATCAGTGATCAATTAAAAAAAATAGGATGAATCGTAGAAGTAATAATATAGTTATCAAGAGAATTTAACTTTACGTCTATCACCAATAAATTAGTATTACAATAATAATAATATTCAACACACTGTAGTATATGAGTCATAATATGATACAGGGGGGGGGGGGCTGATACAACTATCAATAAAATTATCAAGTTACTAGAAAAAAGGTCCTGAAAATGACAGTTATTAAAAATGACCCGGACTCATTATCGAAGGACCTGTTCAGTTGATTCAAATATATTAGTCAATGGAAATACGTCAGTTATATCTTGCTTAATTTGAAGGTGAACCAACAATCTATGAAACATAATATGATAATTGTAAGTAAAAAATTGGAGATTCCCAGTTTTCAAAACTGAACAGTTCGATTCATAAAAACTACACTTGTCTAATAATTAAAAAAAGACAGGTTAATCAGGTTAACCAGAGTAGTCACGTTAATCAAATTAACAAGTGCAGGATTTAAGAGTCACATACGGTGTTCAGAGTGTCTCAATCTTAAATTGTATACAGTACACAATCCTGATAATCTCAAATTGATTAAGTTAAAAATAAATTATTAAAGTAATTTCTATTGAGTAATTTTCAGGTTAAACCCCGCATTCAAGACCATATTTACTATTTCATTTATTTATAATTCAAATTCAAATTACAAATTCAATTTCAAATTCTCATTTGTTCTGTTACTGTTCTATTTTCATACTGTTCTGTTTTGTATGGATTCATTACAACATATATACATATTTCGAAACTATTTCAAAACAAACAGTACGAATATTAGGAATTTTTCACCTAACAACCTCGTCTCTGTATCCATACACAAACTAAACGCATTATTAATTATAATTTCAATAACGAATTATAAGTAATTAATTTCACATTTTCTGCCCTAATCCTTGTCGATAGTCACTGAATTATAAAATTACCAAGAATAAAACAGATATTTCAATACTAATAAGGAGGAAGGACCACAATGTGCCTCTACAACACATTCGGGAATAACTTTTGTGTTTCATAATTCTAACTGTATGTTTCTCATGAAAAAATGACAATCACTGAATGTAGATTTTCAAAAACTTTCCAATTCCAAATTCTTTCCAAGTTATTTCAATGATTTATCTGTATGATAAGTTAGGTGAAAAAACATATCAGCCCTAAATACGCCATATTGAAAACCTTCAAATTTTAGGTTTTCAGTGAAAGAGAGGACTAGAAAGTCCCGACTGCGCCTTCAATGACCTGTTTTTTTTTCATTTAATAAAACATATCTGTATATACCAGAATATATTCGAATACACAACAAATCTAATACAATCCCTGACTCAACATTTATTCAGCAAGCCTGTTAGTGTAAAATACTATTTTCATAAACAAGAAGTCAAATTTAATCTAGGACTTGTAAACATTCTCAGTAAGCATGTTACCATAAACTATTCTTACAGACTTACTCAATTATCAATATTTTCAGAAAGCCTGTTCACATTTTTTGGTTTGTTTGTATTTTATTTTCACAACAAATCTATATCAATGTAAGAGAACTAACCGAACCCAGTCCTACTCCATTTTGTTTTCTTTTAAATTCCCAGAAAGCCTGCAAGTCTGCCTGTTCACTTTGAATGTACTTAGCAAGTTTGTAAGACAAGAGCGATGTCATTCCTTAAGATTATTTTTCAGTTCAGTTTGTAGAAGTCACTTTAGTGGGAGGAGGATTGGGGAGAATTCAAGATGGCGGCTGGGGTGGAGGTGTTGATGACGTAGTTGTTGTTGTTGTGTGCAGTCACCTGGGCTGGCTCATGTCGAAGAGGACTTGCGCGATTGTTCGCGACGACTCGACGTTGCTCAGTGCCACGCTCGCCAAATGAGGCTCGTAGCTGGTCAGGTACCTAAATTACATCAAACAATATAACAATTATTCAATTATAATGTACACTGTACAGAATAGGGAACGGAATTAAGAAGAAGAAAAAGGAGAAGGAGGAGGAGGAGAAGAAGGAGGAGGAGAAGAAGGAGGAGGAGAAGATGAAAGAGGAGGAGAAGGTGAAGAAGGAGGAGGAGAAGGTGAAGAAGGAGGAGTGGAGGAAGAGGAAAAAAAGAAGGAGAAGAAGGAGAAGGAGTGGAGGAGGAGGAAAAAAAGAAGAAGAAGGAGGAGAAGAAGGACGAGAAGGAGTGGAGAAGGAGGAAAAAAAGAAAAGGAAGGAGGAGGATGAGAAGGAGGAGGAGAAGAATAAGAAGAAGAAGGAGGAGGATGAGAACAAGAAGAGGAGGGGGAGAAGAGGAGGAGGAGGAGAAGAAGAAAGAGAAGGAGAAGAAAAAGGAGGAGAAGGAGTGGAGGATGAGGGAATAAAGAAGAAGAAGGAGAAGGAGGAGGACAAGAAGAAGGAGAAGAGGAGGAGGAGAAGGAGAAGAGGAAAAAAGAAGAAGAAAGATAAGAAGGAGGAGAAGAAGGAGAAGAAGGAGGAGGAAAGGAGGAGGAGAAGAAGAAGGAGAAGAAGAAAAAGGAGGAGGAGGAGGAGAAGAAGAGGAGGAAGAGAAGAAGGAGATGATGAAGGAGGAGAAGGATAAGAAGAAGGAGGAGAAGAATAAGAAGGAGGATTCAAAGTCGAAGTGAAAAGCAACCCAACAGTAGAATGACATTCTGAAAAATGTCAGAAAAAATTCTGCCTTAATGTGGCTTGAGGTGAATCAAGTTTTATTTATCTCAGGTACAAAAATGGCTACACCAGTCGTGTTCCTTCCCCAGTCGTGTCACTGTCGAATGATGGCTTGGATGCAGGAAGTGCTAGACAGTCTGTATTTATATACTCACATATACAGCCAGACCCTGTGTAAGTGTAAGTAGACTGTTAAGCATAGAACTTCAGAATTTGTTTAAGTGGGCTTGGCATAGATAGTTGCAACTCTGTTAGCTCAGTGAGGAAAGTAATCGCAACCCACCTCACTCCTCGTTTGCGAAGTCAGCTATTTGGACCAAAACTTAATGTTGAGGTCTGGAGGGTTACCTAATGTCAAAATCGGCTATGATACTATTTTTTTATTCTTTTATTGCGGATGATGCCCACATGAGTCTGGAAACTTGTGCGTGGGTAATGAGGTGAATGGGTGATTGATGAGAAACATCCATAGCTGATTGAGATTCGAGCCCAAGGCTGCAGGAAACGAAGCCAGCCAGAGCCTTATCTTATCACAGACAAGCGAAGCGCGTCCATCCAACTGCTCTAACAGAGCCGCCAATGCGATTATGATTTTGTTTTACTAGGATGAAGCCCACATAGGTCTGAGACCTGTGCGTGGGTAAAGAGTTGGATGATGGTGAATGATAAGTTGGACCTACAGTTTTAAGTGGGTTCCGAACCACCGGGAAGTGATTTTACAACAGAAAACAGTGTCTTTTTTCTGGCCAATCAAGTTGGTCACCCTTACAGAGAGTGTCTAGGAGAACGCAGTGTATCTCTATCTGATTGAACAGATACCTGCTACGGCTCACGGCTATCACTTCCCAAAAAACTATACATGCATACCAGAAAAATAGAGTAAAGAATGAAGTTAAAATAGAGAGTAGAGCATCGTGAATGGTTAAAATTTAACCATGGAAGTTTCAAGCTGTGAGTGAAAGAGACTGCTTCCCTCCGAAAATGATAAGTTGGTGAAAAAATAAAATTTCAAACTGAAATGTAAATTATCTTTGAACCTAAAATTTATCAATTTGGATACTACTGAAAAGATATATCTTGATCCATAATCTTCAACGAAATTTGTACTCAAAGCCACTTTGAGGTAGAAGCTGACGTCTCTATTGATGGGAAATGTATATTAACAATTGAAATGAGTTTCAAGATTATTTTTTTGGAGGATGAAGCCCAAATAGGTCTTTAGATTATTGTTTTAACATTGAAATAATTAGAACATCGTCCAATCTTTTCTCATAGGCCATGATTTAGGCCAGATTAGACTAATAAGTTGCACTTTCTACACCTCTCTTTTCTACACCACAACTCCTTATTGTTTAGCCTTCTTGTTTATTTATTGAGTGTAATACATATGTAGTATTATTGTATTGTTATGCTTGTTTTTTGGGTTGTGTGTGTTAATAAATTAAAATTGAAATAAAAATTGGATTCAACTGTCTGTTCGAGTGAATATATTCTTTTCAGTTTGTGAATGTTCTTAAAAAGCAGTCCACAAACAGGGTGTTTACCAATCTTGGATACAACTCCACGCTTCAAGAAAACTAAGGCTGTGCGCAGGGTTTTTGGTCATAATTTTTCCCGAAGTTTCTTGTATCGAATATTATTATGTCTTTGAAATGTAATCTATTGCTGTGAAGAAAAAATATTTTCTTCAAATATTTTTTGAAATATGGGGGTTCAAAGTTGAAAATTTTCGGTTTTTTGGTGGCAATTGATCTCACCTATGAGTGATTTTAAACTTTTGATAAATTTTTGTAAAACTAAGACACCTTAAGGAATAAAATGACATATTTTTTACTCCGATCAATCAATTAGTATTTTCAAAATACATTTTTTTAAATCTTTAAAAAAATTTAAATTTTCAAAAAAATTAATTTTGAAAAAATATTTGTTAGATTGAGATAAAAAATATGTCATTTTATTCCTCAAGGTGTCTCTCAGTTATAGAAAATTTGTCAAAAGTTTAAAATCACTCATAGGTGAGATCAATTGTCCCACAAAACCGAAAAATGTCGTTTGAACCCCAATATTTCACAAAATAATTGAAAATAGCTATTTTCCTACAGTGACCCGAAAAAGTGCCTATTTTTGCACTAAATGTAGCACGCAAAATAGACCATTCCTGCACCAGTGCGGGAAAGTAAATTCCAGTGAGGGAATAGCTATTTGTGTAACTAGAGTGAAAAGCACCGTTTTTCTGCATCGAAACAGTTTTTTTCATGAGCCAAAGGCGAGTGAAAAAAGTTTCTCGAGTGCAGAAACAATACTTTGCGCTCGTATTACACATTAAATTTTTCCTAAAGTAATGCATAAAGTAATTTAAACAGAACAAAACAGGACATACATAACCTGGCAATTCCTCACATAACCTATCTTTGAATCAAATCGATTTCAACAACCACGACTATTTCGCAGCTGAAGCAGAGTAGCCAACCTATTTTTGAATGCAGAATAGGGAACCTGCGTATTACATGCTCACTATTTTGTGTTGTTAGGTTGCAAATGTGGAGTGCGGAAAAGTACTTTCCCGCACTGGTGCAGGAATAGATTATTTTGCGTGCTACATTTAGTGCAAAAATAGGCACTTTTTCGGATCACTGTAGGAAAAACATATTTCCTCGCAGCAATAAATGACATTTCAAAGCCCTAATAATATCCAATACAAGAAACTTCGAAAAACCGTTATGACCAAAACTCCTGCACACAGCCTTAAAGGGCTCTCGTTGGCTGATTCGCCACAGTCAATAATATACTCAGCCAATATTTTTAAAGAGCATAAGACAGGCCTCATTTCTTACCTTCTGCCATACGTCGAGTAGATGACTAGGTTTCGAAGTATCAACGCCGAAGTCAGACGAATGCTTTTTGTAACTGGGCCTTCGTTGTCATCCTGCATACACAAACAAATACACAATCGTAAATATTACTTGAAATTCAATTTAAAAAAATCATAAAACTACGTACATTTAAAATCACTCATAGGTGAGATCAATTGCCCCACAAAACCGAAAAATGTCTTAGTAAACATGTTCAGAGACCTTTTCCTATCAATTTCTGCACAGCACTGAGTGTAAGATGTCAGAGAGGCTGGCTGCGCCCTAGCTTCATCCTCTCCGGAAAACAACGAAAGTCATTCAATTCAATAAATCCAAAAGTTTCTGTTCAAGGCTTTTTTTTTTAAAGTGGAAAAACATTGTCCAGTAGTACATCACGAATCAGAACACCAAGTCAAGGTGGTTGAAATACATACAAGACTTATGGCCAGTTGCACGAAAGAAAATTAAATTCAACCACCGTAAGATGACGTCATCTTACTGAGCTCAATAGGGAAGTCGTTGCACTGGCTCCGTCAAATGACGTCATCTTACGGTGGTCAAATTTAATTTTCTTTCGTGCAACTGGTGATCAAAGGTGTAAAAGATTAGTAAAGTCGTTGATAGCGACTGGTTTGATTCCGGGAATGTTTGTTGGAAAAACTATTAGTTCTAAGCCTTCATGATTATTTTCAAACAATAACATTTGCCTTTGCTAGTTATTTAATTGATATTTCACAAAAAATAAATATTAAAAAACATTCATTATTAATCATCAATTCGTGTAGGAAGTACTTTCAAGCAGATAAATTGAAGAAAAAACAAAAAAACATGTTTAGAGCGATATAATGATTGAGGAGGATACACGAATAATACCCAACCTAAGACTCTAGTTGAAAATTTATTGAGGAAGTAGTTTTAGGCAATAGCCTGTTGTGTCTTTATATTAACCATATAGGCTATTGTTCATGATAAATGAAGAAATAATATTCAGTATGTACAACGAACTGGTCTACTCAATCAAGACTACAGTTCGCAGGAATTAACTAAAACTAAACTTATCTAGACAGATTCAAGAACTAAACACAGCCAACAACGAAGAAATTAAGAAAAATGAATTTCGAAGTGATAAAGAGAGAACAATAAATAACGAAAAAGACAAGAAACTACTTGATAGAAACTGGGTAACTAAAAAGAATAATAGTTGGAAATAGTGTACAACTATTCAGCTATAAATAATAAGAAGTAGCGAAATATGAATTTAGTATAAAAATAATGAAAAAAGTAGAAGAATTCTGATAAATTAATACTATAAACAATAAAAAATCGACTTCTCAACTACTAAAGGAACTACTAGAGAATGAAAGTAAATTCGATTCAACTCAGAATGGAAGAAAGAAAAATCGAAGAAACATCGTATAAATATATAGAAGAAAACAATCTATATTGGATGCCAACAAAATAGAAATAATGAGAAGACTCAGTCTAATAACAACTTCAAATAAATAAGAAGTAACCAACCAATCGACAAGAATAGGAGGAAAATCTAAAAATAATAGAACTACTGTTTCTACGACATCAACAACGAGCTTATAAGAGAGCGATTCTCAACCTTTTTTCTTTTTTCCAATTCAGATCGGACCTGTGATTGCTGTTGAACCTGAATTACCTGAAAAATGTGCAGAATACAACAACTGATCGAATATGTGATAATGGAACCTATTACAAAACTATAAGAAAGTATAAACGAAAAATATATTTCTTCAATTCAGAACTATATCGAGACCGAACTCTGATAAGATTGCAGCATATGTGTAATTGAAGAAGCCACCTCCAACTAAAATAAGGTGTTTGCTTCTATTTTATATGTAGATTTTATCATTTGACTGTATACAAAAACAATAAGCAATCTTATGATGAACAGTAGACTTCTACCAAAGACTAAAGGAATGGACTAGAATAATTTAAAAATCAAATATTATCTGTTATAGCATATAGCTGTTGACATACTTTACAATTGAAGTCATCTAATGAACAGAATGACCTCATTCCCTTTATCCAATGTAGAAACAATATGCATACAAGAATTCCCAGAAATTTGTTTAATTGTCACTAATACAATATTACAGAATTCGTTTATTCGAAATCTGGAATGAACTTGATACAATGATTTTCAAAATATTCTAATTTCAGAATCAGATTCAAACATTTTCAGAGTTCATGAATTTTAAATATAAAACGTTTCATGCTAATATAAATAGCAATAAATATAGAAAACCAGTCAATACTCGAAAAAGTAGCATGCTTGAGTGGAGAATCACTCTCTACTACAGTGATAAATACTTAAGAAGAAAGACAAAACTACTATTTAAAATACTTCAACAGCTTATAGTGAAGAAATAATTAAACTTGATAAAATTAAGTTAAATGGGGTGGAGAATATAAACCTAGGAATTCTACACGTAATAAAAAGAAACTACAATTCTGAAAACCTTTTAAAAAAAATAGAAAGGGAACAATAAACAACAATAAGAGAATTAAATTGGAAAACTTCAAAAGAGAAAAACAAAACTAAAATACGCAAACTATTAAAAATAAAAATGAAGAAGCAAATCAATACACACACAAAACTACGAAAAAAGCCAAATCAACGTGGAAGAAAACAACGCAGAAAACGAAAAAAAATACAATACAACAATCTAAAACATACTAATGTTAACAATAGAGCATGAAAACAGTAACCTGTCAACAATTACCTCAAACTAAACAAAGTGAAAATAAGAGAATACGAATTGAAATAAGCTGAGAACAATCGTAATCAAACTACAAAGGAATATAAAACAGTGGAAAAATTAAATTCAAGAAGTAATAATCAACTAAATTCAGCATGACATATGAAGCAAACAACAACAGCTCAGAGCAACAACGAAATACGAGGTGAACAAAAAGATAATTTCAACTGCTTGCACTACCGACAAATGGGTTTTTACCTGTTCAACCTGGACCGGTGCGGGAGGGGGGCCTGGTTTCACCACACCAGACTTCTGCTGTTAAAAGCACACAAATATCACCAATCAATTCAGACAATCAATTTGACACAAACAAATTTAATTCATGTTTTTCCCTCTAAATAACGCCTGCCTTATTGACTTGATGGCATTTCGCGTCTTAGCCTAGTAGAATAAAGTCTAGTAATGGACATTTAATCATTCGCTTCATCGCTGGAAATATCTTGCAGCTCTGGACACATGCTCCAGGTCCATATTTTCGATAATAAGTCAACTATTCACTCTTCTGCTGCCAAGATATCGAAAGGGTGGGCTCCGAACCACCGGGAAGTAATTTTACAGCAGAGAACAGAGTCTTTTTGCTGGCCAATCCAATCGGTCACCCTTACAAAGAGCGCCCAGACTTTTCGTAGCTGCTCTGATTGAGCAGATACGTGTTACGGCACTCGGCTATCTCTTCCCTAACAAGAGCATGTATTTGTTTTCGTTAATAAATCGTTATTCTATTCTATATTACGTGTTAAAACGTGATCGAACGGTCGTAATCATATTAAAACGATTATAATATGATCTGTTGAACTGCATACCAACAATCTGTTAACTTGCATCAGCTTGAAAGTGAGATGATTTTCAATAATTGAAATGAGCTAGCCTAAACTAACCTATATGCTAAAGTAAGGGGTGCCCACAGGGGGGGCTATGACGCAGACTGCGTCATTAAAATTCTTGTGGGGGTTCCAAAAAAAGTTTGGGGGGGATGGGTAAAGTTGATTGACGTGACCACATTCAAAAATATATTACGAAGTCACCAGATAGAATGTCAATTATGACAATATATTTATAACTATTATAATACTATTGAATATGAATTAGCTAAAATAATTATGTTTAGGATTTGTGCAGGAAGTTATTATTCAAGCTTAGCGAGACATGAGAGCTAAGAGGGAGGGGCACAGAATGGCGCCACTACTGTAATTGATACTTTTTTTACCTTTACAAAAAAACGTTGCCTATATAAAGTATCTCAAGTATAAATTTATTTTGTATATTATCGACTTGGTTTGAATTTTTTCAATACCTATAAAAATCTTCTTTTAGTTTCAGAAAGAATACGGGTGGCTTATTTTTTCGCATTTTTTGGGGGTGCCTAATTTATGGGGGGCTGGTGCTAAAGTTGTGGGGGGATGAGTCATGAGGCTTTAGGGGGGTGGGCACCCCTGCTAAAGTGATGAAATATTTTGCATCAATTTTTTTATAGATACGCTAAATCACAAGGGACCTCACTAGGAGGAGGCCAAGTTTAAAGACTTTATAATCTATCTTTTAAGAGATTTTCTATGGGCAGATGGACAGACAACGTTAAGATTTCAATAAGGCTTTGTCGAGTCCTTGATAACTATTGATATAACTATCAATATTTTTCATTTAACATTTTGTTGTAAATTTAATGACTTGCAGTCAGTTTTAGATTGTGAATATATAAAAAAATGTACTCACACGTGGCCTTGAAGATGGGTTTCAACAACTCGAAAACGTTCGGCCACGCGTAAGTACATTTTTTAAATATATTTACTATCTAAAACTGACTACAAGTCGTTAAATATACAACAAAAAGTTAATATTAACAACGCAGATCGTTATGGAACAAGAAATCCAAGAATTTTTTATTTATTGCGGATGATGCACACATGAGTCTAGAGACTTGTGCGTGGGTAATAAGGTGATTGAGTGATAGATGAGAAACATTGATGACTGAAAGAAATTCGAATTCAAGACAGCAGGAGTAGGAATCCAGCCAGAGTATTATCTTATCACAGACAAGCGCTCCAGCCAACTGCACTACCAGTATTATCAGCACTAAAAGAATAGAATATTTTTTATTCAACACAGTGTAAAGACAGAGCATTACACAGTTGAATATCGTCAATAACTTACAACTAAAACATTTAATACATTATACCCTGGTTGCACAAACGTGCTATAATAATGATGGTTCATTATCTCTTATACTTTTATACCAGGCTACTATCAATCACATCATTCAGTATAAAAGAGAGCCCTTATTTGGTATAAAAGTGTAATGTTATTCGAGCAATGATAGCTAGATTACAATGCAGCCAACGAAGCCAACTAAAAATGCCAAATTCCAAGAACAGTTGGGCATGAAATATAGTATATAAATTCCCTTTTTCTGTAGTGGTGAAGGTGATATTGTGGAAGATATTTATAATGAATAATAAGAGGAAGTTGTCACAACCACATTTATTAAAAATAATAGAGACACTAGTTTCGGATGTTACTCCATTAGAGATTGTCAACAAAACTCAGTTTTAGTTTGTTAGAGATTGATAATGGAGTAACACCTGAAACTAGTAACTCTATATTTTTGATAAATGTGGTTGTGACAACTTCCTCTTATTATTCAGTATATAAATTAGTTAAATAATTCGTTACAAATTGAATAATGTGAATAAACCATATTATTATATGGGTTGGAGAGTAAATTAGCTGTTAGAATTATAAAATACATGCATTAGTGACTAGTATTTCCCTTTAAAAAAAGGCTTGTTTTAGGTTATGTTGAGTTATAACAAGATGGCGCATGTGCATAAATGATGGTACCACTTTAATACATTTTATACATGGTATGTGCTCCACCATTCAAAAGAATAGAAAATAGAATATAGATCATATGAATGCTAGCATTCACAAAGCAGCTTGGTATAAAAGTGGAACGAATAATGAACCATAATTATGATAGGACGATCGTGCAACCGGGGTATGTAATGCAATGCCTGCTGAGATAGCTACCCATCTATTGAATTCCACAATTCCTGGCAAAAAATTTGTAAATTTGCTTAATTTGAATTTGAATTTTTGAATTTGAATTTATTGCTTTCATTAGCGTACCTAACTTGACTTATTCCATTTCATAGTTCATTCACAGGAATAAAAATTTCATTCTTCTCACCAACGTCGCTAGGAAAGTCACTAAATCAGAGACACTTCAACCACCTAGCACAAAAATTTCACAATCTGCTTCCCACAAATATCAAGGACATAACACACCCAAGAAAATTCAAATCACTGGTTCAAAAATGGATAATAAATACAGGAAGACATCGCATAGAAATTATTATTTCAAATAATATGTGAGCTCACTTACCCAAGATATTTGCCCACTCACCCAAATTTTGCTCACACCTACTCTAGTACATGGGTTACCATAGTTGAGTAGGTTAATTTCCATATACTTCTTACTCTTTCTAAATATTTGTGTAGTTTTTTTAGTTTTGTAGTTAATATTTTAAATATGCATGTAATTCTTGGTTAGTTTAAGTTTTGAAGGAAGGAAATAAAAATTTATTTATTTATAGTTTATGTTTAGAGACGCAAATATTATCTTTGTTATATTCTAGATTAAGATAAAAAAGTATTGGACTGTGATATTATTATAACTAAGTGTTCTATTGACTTGTACTTGTGACGATTGTAATGCTATTGAAGACCTCAGGATCCTCTACAATAAAACATTATCTTATCTTATCATACTACAGTCATTACATGGTTTGGATAGTAAATTATATCTTTTAGAATTATAAAATACATGCATTGGTGACTAGTATTCGCCATTAATAGGAAGTGATAGCCGCGAGCCGTAGCAGGTATCTGTTCAATCAGATAGAGATAAGCTGCGTTCTCATAGGACCTGTTTGTAACGGTGACCGATTAGATTGGCCAGCCAAAAAGACACTGTTCTCTGCTGTAAATCACTTCCCGGTGGTTCGGAACCCACCTAAAAAACTGTAGGTCCAACTTATCAATCACCATCATCCAACTCATTACCCACGCACAGGTCTAAGACCTATGTGGGCTAAAAACTATATATATATGGCTTGTTTTAGGTTATGTTGGGCACCCACCTGCAACTCCTTGGGATTGACAAACTCGAGCGCGTGGCGTTTGATGGCGTGGAAAGCGGCGTTGGGCGCGTAGCCAGGGTGTGGCTGGGGCGGAGCGGGGGCCGGTATCTCGGTGCGGCCACTGGTGGACAGCTGGCGTCGGCGTGCGGCCATCTTGCGCAGCACGTCGGCGTTGCAGTGTCTGTCGTAGAGGTGCGTCATCAGCGAGAACCGCTTCCGGCGCATTGTGTCGCATCGCTCCCACAGACACTGCTGCGACTCAGCGTTGCCGCACGGTGGACAGTGGGCCGCGCATGCGTGCAGGTACACCTCGTTCGCCGAACGAAAGTTACTAAAAACAAAAAACAAATTAATCAATCTCATTCATACACTACGCTTTTAAACGTGACTTTCTAGCTTACTTTGACATCAGTTAAAATTGAATTTAAATTATTAATTTATATAAGCACAAAAATCATCAATGAAGTTCCAGAAGATTTCTTGCATCATAGCAGATATAAGTCAAAAGTTACTAAAATGATACTTTTTCAGATTGTGAGCTTTCTTCCAAGATGAATAGTTTTTTCCCATACAATCCAACCTTTTTGATCCCATCCTTATCCTTACCAATTCCCTAACTTGACCTATCCTAGTACATGTAACCATAGTTGGTTAGGTCATTTCTCACTCCATATGTTACTGTTATTTTGTTAATGTGTTGGAATTTTTATATTTTATTGTATTTTCTTAAATGTATATTGTCAATTGTAATGACTTTGGTGAGAAAAAAAAATTCTTTTTATTTCACCACATTACAAATACAAAAATATAGCATAAAATATTACCAGGAAACATCATTTATTTGATGAAAAAATCACAACTTTATTATTACAAACTAAATAAATAAAATTTATCAATATTGATATATAGTAAAATATATGTTGCCCTGGTTTATGAAATAATAATTGCCCATATACTGTGCGAGACTGAGCTCCATGTCCCTCAGAGGAATGCACTACGTCATTACGTCATCGCAAAAGCAATGCAATTATGCGTCTCTGTGCGTGCGTCCGCGCTGCCCAGTATAGTATTCTTCGTCTCTCCTCTTCAGCCGTCAGGGACACGGAGCTTAGTCTCGCACAATGGACCTTTTCGGTCTGTTCGTGGGTCAATGTGCCCAGTACAACAAAATTACAGTAAGTGTACACATACATACTCTGTATAATATTTTATGTATTTACTCTGCATATATTACAAGTATATACTCTGTTAATTCTTTTTCACAAATCAAATGGTGATTAAAAAAATACACAAACACATTCACTCACACACGACAATTACTATTGATGGACCATACTGTAAGATTAGAGAAAAAAATAATAAACAATTAAAAATTATTATTATTATTAGCGTATGGCTTTTCATGGTGGGGAGACCCTTATGGTTTGTTTCACCATTCCGTTCAGCCTTGTTATAGGCACCTGGTGATCAATTTTGACAGATATTTTTTAAATAAAATTGTCCAAATTTATGTTAAACCTTTCTGACCTCCCCAGCCGGAATCAATCAATTTTGCATAGTTTTTCACAGCAGTGGTCTAGTATTCATAACATAACAAAATCATATCATAACATTCGAATCTTGATTTTGCAGACAATTTTTTCTTCTTTTCTTCTAAATTTTTCAAGTCTTATAGAACTCCACTCCAGCGCACAAGCTCTTGGCTTATGCTGGAGTGTAGTACATTATACAGATTTATGATACGTTTTATTTAAATTATATTTTTTCTATATATTAATACAGGCTCTGTGTACATAATAAATATAAAAACATTTTTATATTGTACACTAGAAATAAGTTTTGATATAATGTGATGGAAAATTTTTGTTTATGTTTTGTCTGTATAAAATAAAATGAATGAAAATGAAAAAAAAATGAATAATAACTAGTAATAACAACTTTTTCTAGTTCAGACCAGAATGCATCGATAGTGTCAATAATTCTAACAGACTTTTTAGTGCAAATTCCTTCCACATGAGCGCACTCCAGCGTCAGTTAGACATTGTTAAAGCAAGTTGGAAGAAGATACGGGACTGACTTTGCCGCTTGCCGGTCTGAGAGCGGTTGCTGTTAAACAGCACGAATGAAGCATTTCGGTCGGAAAGGGCTAATAACATCAGTTAATCGGTTTCTATAACATCTGTACATTTCAAAATAATTGACCGAACGGAGTGAGGTCTATCCTTTAAGACGATCGGCATTCCCTCTGTCCGTCTGTCTCACAATTACGGACGAATGCCTAGACCAATTGTTATAATTTTTCATATGGATGTTCCTTATTCCTAGGCACAGCCTATATTCTATTTTCTCAAATTTAATGTGCCTGTATGCTTCCATATAGTTTGTATCAAATAATTATGGCGGCCAAATCTTTTTCAAATAAGGCGAGATTATATCAATGAGCTTCCTTCTTATATGCAGTTAATGGAATAGGTACTGAATTAAATCGTGTTATTATTACATGAACCAAAAAATTCAACAGTGATATTTTTTTTAAATTTCTCATACAACTATATACAAAAATATGATTATTCGATAACATAATTTGAATTATATATGATAAAATTCGTGAATTGATTTTCCAATACATAACAATGCAACTTCACATGTAAGAAATATTGACAAATATAAAAACTTTCAGTAATATAATATCTGCTTTTTGTAGCAGATTCACTCTCCTTTCCATTTGTATCAATATGAGCTTCCTTCTTTTATACAGTACTGTGCTGTTGTACTCAAGCGATATAACAGCTGAACATAAATTTAATTGAAATTTGCCATTTAGAATGGAAGCTGTAAACTCTCAATTTCAGCTGACTTTTTCAAAAACAATGACCAGTGATAACTACTGTGGTAGTAAATTATTTCAAAGAAAAAATTGTTTATCTTCCCATCGATCATTTTTATAGCTCTGGCTCTGAGTGAATTAAAAAAATATTACCGACACTGATTGCTTTCAGGAACTGGAAGCATGATGTGTTATGGACAATTCTTTTTACTGTTTGTCATTTTTTTATGAGTGAGGTCTATTGTTCACAGAACTACTAGTACATTATTTAATCTATAAAATAATCACGCGCACTCACCGCATACATCCCCTCCACTCGCACAGGAATTGACCTTGAGATGGCTGCGGCTGAACAGCAGCTGCACTAGTCGCTGTCGTTGCACTAGTCGACGCAGCTGTTGTCACAGTGCCCACAGCAGTCGTAGTAGTGGCCGTTGCCATGGCAACCGTAGAAGCCACCGTTACCATGGCAACCGTCGTAGACGCTGCCGCCACCGTTGTCATGGCAACCGGAGACGGCGTCGGCGAAGACGAGTTTGACGACAGCGACGAAACTGACGTCGAAGAGGAAACCGAGGAGGACGAAGGAGGTGGATGAGGAAGAGAAGGAGTGGGCGACGGACAGGAGGAGGAGGAGGAGGTAGCGGTGGAAGAAGAGACAATGGCGGCTGCCGCCATTGCGCTCTTGACACTGGTAATGACAGTTGGCGAGGCAGTTGTCACCGACAGTACGCTGGCCTGCACTTGCGAGTGCGTGTGCGACACTGTCTGCTGCTGCTGCTGCTGCTGCTGCTGCTGTTGTTGTTGATTGACAACGGTCGTCGTTTGACAGCCGCTTGTTGTCACAATCTGTTGACAGACATCAAACAACATTTTAAAACAATGCTCATAAATTTAAACCAATTGACAATATTGTCATAACAACAATATTCATAGAATTTCATTGAAATACAGTTGAACATCTGTGTAACGGAATCGACTACCTAGCATAAATTTCGTTCTAGAGAGAGATTTGTTTTTGAGGTTAAAATTGCAATTTTATTATTTTTTTAATTTAATGTACAAAGGAAACTTATTGAAGTATTTTAAGCCTAGGTGACAGATGAAGTGATGTATTACAAAGTTGGATGAAATCAAATCATGGATTGCACAATTTATTCACAGGGTAAGAAAAGCAGTATTTTATGTAAAAAGTATAGTTAACAAAACAAAAAACGCTATTTTCGGAATATTTTATTTCATGTATTCAAATACATTCTAATGTATTTCTAGTGAACAAATAAATTTGTTGATTTGTATCTTATATTCTACTGTTTTATATTTTGGAATATTCTTGTGAGATTGTGTATGTTGGAATGAAATAAATTGAATTGAAAATTGAAAAAAAAAATGGTTGGTGATGATGATCAATTTACAAACAATGTCAAGGGACCTAATAAAAATTCTTTATGTAGACGATTTCATTATTTGGAAGTTGGTTAGATTAAAGTTTGGCTGTATTTTTGAAAGTACATAGATATCTGCACACTACCATCCTTTGTAGCACTGAGACTTTGTACCGTGTATAGATTGTGGGTTCATTAAAACATACGTTTGCTTCGTTTTTAAAGTGAACATCTAAATTAATATTCATGTTTTGGATAGAATCAGGAATTGTACTTCAAAAGTAAATTTTCTTGTTGAACTTGAACGAAACCTAAAATTTGGATTTTTTAATTGAAAATTTGTAAAGAGAGCAGTAGTGGGCTGTGCTTGTTGTATCTTTACTTGATTGTGTTTTGTAATAAATAGATAAATAAATTGCTACCCCACAAGAATAAAAAGCTGAAACGAATCAGAAGTGATAGCCGTGAGCCGTAGCAGGTATCTGTTCAATCAGATAGAGATAAGCTGCGTTCTCCTGGGCACTCTTTGTAGGGGTGACCGATTGGATTGGCCAGCAAAAAAACACTGTTTTCTGATGTAAAATTACTTCCCGGTGGTTCGGAACCCACCTAAAAAACTGTAGGCCCAACTCATCAATCACCATCATCCAACTCATTAACCACGCACAGGTCTCAGACCTATGTGGGCTTCATCCTCCAAAAAAAAGAAAGAAATTAAAAATTCAAGATTAGCTATGCATAATTAGTGTGTTATCAATAAATATTTAGTTCCGTTCAAAAAACCTTGTACAAAATTTATGGAGCTGTGGCGTATTTTGGCTAAAGGACAACATTTTCAATATTTTTCTCCCAATTAAATTTCTGCAACTTTCAATTGGAAGATGTTTATTGGCTCAGTCAACAATGATTAACACATTCAACTTAAAAAAAAGAACGAATTATGCCTTAATCTATTAAAGTCAAAGTCATTAATCAAAAGTCAAGCATCACAAAAACTAATGCAGATACAGACTTGCAACGTGCTTCATACCATTTCCCGACCGCGTTTAAGAAAAATGACTACTGAAGTTTCAACCAAATTTTAAATAATATTAACCCCAACACACAGCTTTCCAGTAGGGTTTCCATTTTCAAGATAATCTTGAAAATGTATAAATAAATTATGCTATAAATATTGTTCCAATTCGAATTTGATTCAATAAAATTTGAATTGATTGGTAAGAAAATTTTGTAGACTGCCTCTCCATGACACAGCACCGCCTGGAGGGGAAACCAGTATTCTATTCATAATTTCTAATATTTATTCAACATTTTCTCTCCAAATTAAATTTCTGAAATTTGTAATTGGAAGATGTACCGGCTCATTCAACATTGATTAATACATTTAATTGAGAAAAATTGAAAGTACTCAACGAATTTTGCCCTACCAAGTTATGTTACTTGATAATTATATTTTAATTGAATTACTATTCTTATTGACAGTTGTATAGTTTTCTATTTTGAGTACTCTTCAACCATGTCTAGCTTTAACTTAGTAAGTTATGCATATGCTTTTGTTAGCTTTCCTGCGCTCAGGCTTATGCATTTGCAGGTTTTTCCTGACTTTGTAAATATGTTAGTACGTAAGATTTTCTTTTAAATTTTTATTTTGTATTGTGGCAAAAAGGAAATAAATTTGAAATTTGAAAAAGTGGTGTGCAACCTTTGTTAGAATGCATTTGTTGTTTTACATTTAAAAGTTTTTCATGTTTAAAAAAATACATAAATCTATGTAAAGATACAGTTATTTATAATTATTAGTATATATTTTTTTAATGTTGGTTGTGTTGTACCAAGTCAAGGTTTGATATTAAGTCACTTTGGGAAGTGATAGTCGAGTGCCGTAGCAGGTATCTGTTCAATCAGAGATAAGCTACGAAACTCCTAGGCACTCTTTGTAAGGGTGACCGATTGGGTTGGCCACCAAAAGACTGTTCTCTGCTGAAAAATCACTTCCCGGTGGTTCGGAACCCACCTAAAACTGTAGGTCCATCAATCACCATCATCCAATGCATTACCCACGCACAGGTCTCAGACCTATGTGGGCTTCATCCTCAAAAAAAATATATATATAAAAAAAGTAAATAAAGTAGTTTACCTCTTTAAATTAGTTAAGGGTCCTAAACTACTCGTCATCCCAAACAACATAATAATTACAACTAACTTTGATTGAATGTCCACTGAACACCCCTGGCGACTGAACTCTATTGATTTATGAAATTTCTTCTTTTACTCATACGCCAAAAAGATTAAGTATCTACTAACCCTGGTGCTACGTTATATTTGTGAACATTTTTTCTTTACTTAATCCGTTAACAAATACAATAATTCATGAATAGACACTTACGAGGTGCGAGGAATCGCCAGCTCCAGCAGCGCCACCACTGACCACCGACGCTGTTGAAACGGGAAAGGGCGGCGTGATCGACCTGATATGAGATCGCATAGTTAGCGGAGTGGCCGCCACTGCATTTCCACTGCCAGCTGCCGCCACTGTAGATGTAGTATGTCTCACGCCTGCTGCCGCACAACCATTACACACAAACATAAGATACATTAAAAAAAAAAAACAATGATTAAAATATACATTGATGTAAGTTAACATTGTTAAATAAGAAATAACACACAAACTTTTCAAGCAAAAAATGTAGAAAATTCAATTCTCGAAAATGTCATGCAAATTATGCCAATGAGAAACAAAGAATAGTTGATGAAAGCGAATTTCATTAGTCTACAAACACTTATAAAATGATGGAATTTCAAAATTGAATGTTTGTTATTTAACAATGCTAACTTACATCAAACGCAAAAAAGTGGTTTCTCAACCCCTATTTTTCATGTTTCATGTGAAATATCACAAAAACGAAGAGAGATACGGTTCCGTAATCTGTTGTATTCAATTTTTCAGGTTGAAAACCATAAGAATTATCTGAATTAGTCTTTTCATTTATCTTCCCAGGATTCCAGAAAGTCTTAATTTCACTCATTTTGGGCGAAATCTTTTATCCTGTATAACTCGGTAACAAAGCATTTCCGGACCTATGTTCATATGAACTTTTTTCATTATTTTTGCTAGTACAATGAGCTCAGAAAGCGCCGGTAACACTTTGTTAATCACCCTGTACACTTCATACAAGGTTATTAAAAACATTGTTTCTATTAACCTTGCACTACATATATGTATATCTGAAGCTCAGCTGATTTCAGAATTTGAAATTTGAAGTTGGCTGCATTGTAATCTAGCTCGAATGCTCGAATAACAATTTTATACCAAATGACGGTTATACAGAATTATGTGATGAATAGCAGCCTGGTATAAAACTGAAACGGATCATTATGATGGGACGTTTGTGCAACCCGGGGCAAATCAATCAATAATAACAATATAATAATAATTGTAACGGTGACCGATTTTAGATTGGCCAGCAAAAAAGACACGTTCTCTGCTGTTAAATCACTTCCCGGTGGTTCGGAACCCACCTAAAACTGTAGGTCCAATTCATTAATCACTATCATCCAACTCATTACCCACTCACAGGTCTCAGACCTATGTGGGCTTCATCCCAAAAAAAAACAATTGTTTAAGATATTATACTGACCTGTGCCACTAGTCTGCACCACAGCGTCCATCGTCCGCTGACTGCCTCCTCCGACTGACGTCACCACGAACGCCGACGGCTGACTGGTGGCCACAGCTGTCACGTGACTCCCCCCTCCCGGCCGCACTTTTACCAGCTGCGCACTAGACGACTGCGCAGCTACCAGTGGTGGCGGTGGAGGCGACTGCAGCCGTTGCACAATGACCTTGGACGCCTGCTGCTGTTGCTGCATTTGTTGTTGCTGTTGTTGTTGTTGTGCCGCAGCCACTAGACCGGCCTGCTGCGCCGATGGCTGCAAGATGATTATCGTTTTGGTGCCCGTTCCCTGCTGCTGAGCTGTCTGTGCCACTAGCACTGTTTGCGTTTGACCCTGTACACACAAAATAATTCAATATATTAATTAATAATTTAGTATTATTGTTACGAAAGCAAGCAAAGCAGTTATTTACGCACATAGAACTACGTTATTCTACATAGATCATTCCATTCATGATCGTACGTGACTTGAAGCGCTAAATGCATTCTCTTGCTCTCTTGCGTTCTCTTTTCACATGTCTTTGTCACTCTTATTATTCAAGTCTGCAACTCTCTCAGTCAATTGATTTCTCGAGAAATCTCGTGATTTCTTCAGACTTCTGGAATGATCGAGATCATGTTTCTTGAAAATTCTCGAAGTGTCTGGTGAGCTCCAATTCTTGGAATTATACAACTACAACATCTATATAAAGGAGTCCACATGAACCAGACAGTGAGTTCTACAAAAGCTTGTGTGACAGTTACGTTTACAAACCTGCGTGACAGATTGTGTTACATATCCAGTGCCAGTGGAGTAAACAATGCTCGTGTCCAGTGTATAATGCAGAGACAAGTGTTTACTGTTTATGTAGCTTACTAATAGTTTAAAGACGTTGTGTTAAGTGATATTATTTGGGACAGTCAAATAACGAATTGGACTGTGTTTTGTAAGTGATTAGTGGCTCTTTTTGTCATTTCTTTCTACATTATTGTACAGTTTATTGGACTCTAGTTTCTTTTGTTATTGTTCAGCCTGTAACTACTTATTCATTAATTCTTGTAAATAATTACTGAAAATAGTTATTAGCTTGTCATTTGATGATCTGTCTTATTTAATTAATTGAACTTACAATTAATTTGTAAATAAAGTGCAAGTGTGAACTTTAGTGTTGCCAGCCTTATTTTAGCTATTAGAACCCGTAACATTATTAACTGTTTTAGTGCTTCGTTTCAAGTCAACTTTTAAATTAATAGTCATCAAGTGAGAAGATTAATTTTATTATTTTTCGAGTGAAGGTTTTCAGCACATCTTAAATTTTTAGTTTGTGTTAACCTCAATGTTTTGGACAATGTAACATATTCAAAATTTGTGAAGGGAGCAGTTTTGGAATCGAGTCTGTTGCACCTTCACACTCGTTGTAAATTTGTCACATTAAATAAATGAATAAAAACACCAAAATTGCAATACAGGATCATATTCAAAATTTGTGAAGAGAGCAGGTTTGGACTTGAGAGCCGTTTCACACACATAGATATCGGCCGTACGATTTCAGCCGTTCGGTTGATCTCGAACGGAATGGACGAAAGTGAACAAATTTTGAACTCCAAACAGTTTTATGGGGGATAGATAAAGATAAGATCAAAATAAAATTACTTTATTTATATAGACAGAGACGTCTCTGAAGAGGAAAAGCAATGCAAATAAATAATGCATAGAATAAACAATGCAAATTATCGTACGGTCACATTCGATATGTTTGAAAATGCCCACAAGTTTTTTACACATTGCCTACCGAACGGTGGCCGTCCTGGTCGAGAGATTGGACGGCTGCTTCATGGCAACGGACGGTTGTCATTACCGTTCGGCATAATATCGATGTGTGTGAAGAGCCTCATTTATTTCGCCACGCCACTGTTGGAATGTGGACCATTCGAGATTTTACCAAACGGATGAAATCAATGTGTATGAAACGGGCCTGAGTCTGTTGCACCTTTACATTCAATGTGATTTTGTCTCAATAAATAAAACATTTCTTTAAACAAACTAGAACTTTAAAATTCAAATTTATTATTCAAAAATCAATATCAAATTGCCGCTGTTATCAAATAACAGCCGCTCAAGATGGACCTAGACTTTACACCAGTAGGCTCATTATCTAAATGGATAGGAATTAAAAAAAACTGAAACCGTGTATTCTTTTACAAAAAATGAATCAGATAGTTTTGCTATTATGAGATAAAGTTTTATTTGTATTTTCTTGGTCAAGGTGTGTTACTCCAATGTGTACCGTTTTGTTGAATAAATCTATGACATAGACTTAATCTCAATTTTTATATAGTATGATCTTATTTTGATTTTCATTTCGTAAGCGTTATAAATAACTATTTACATGCTTTTTTAAATAAATAATCTCAGTTTTATCTTATGAAAGTTTCCATTTCTCAATAGACTTCAAAATAATATTTGCAACAGCAAATGAACATATCAACACATAAGCTCATTTTATATGAGATCAAAGCTAGCATAAGATCAAAGCTTGTTTGTCATTGTTATTTTTTCTCAAATGAAGCTTTATCTTTGAGCTATGTTGATAATTACACTACAAACTTGATCATATTGGTGACTAGTTTTTTTATGTTTTATTTATTGCGGATGATGCCTAGATGAGTTTAATTGTGCGTGGCTAACAGAGTGAATAGGTGAATGAAACATCCATGACTGAATAGTTAAATCCAGTCTAGTGTATGTCTAATTAAATTCAGTTTAATATAAGTTTGTTTCATGACATACATGTTAGTTTTCAAAGGGCGTGTATAATAATTCCCAGTTCTAGTTAATTAGAAGATGTTTTTAAAACTCATGGAATACAAAATCATTTTTTCAACACTTATTTGGCCGGTTGCACGAAAGCCAATTAAATTTAATCCCCTTAGAATGACGTCATTCTACGGAAATTTGACTTCATAGAGAGAATTTAGTTGCAAAAAGGGCAATTACAAGCGATAACGCCGATTAGGTTAACCGGGTAAAATATATTTAACCGCCCGATCATCGATGATTGAATCTCACTAATGCCCGATAAGTTACATTTTATAGGTTATGTTTATTGTAGGTACTAGAACATGGAACTGCAAATTAGGTCGTAGGTGTTAAAAACCTTTCAAAATGAATAAAATCTATTAAGAATATAATAGTAATGTGATAGTTGAACGATTCAAATAATTCACAATGAAATGATTCTAATTCATCTTTTTTCTCAACTCCAAAATCAGCTGTTGATCAAATTACAGTGTAGCCAGATTGTGCCCGTTTGGTTAACGAAAATTAACTAATGGATTTTTGAGCAACAGAAATAACCCCGTTACACTTACGATGGTTAATTAACCGACATTAAAAATTACAGTGTAGCCAGATTGTGCCCGCTCAGTTAACGAAAATTAACTATGGATTTTTGTGCAACAGAAATAAACCTGTTACACTTACAACGGTTAGTTAACCAACATTAGACTCCTTTTTTAATTGGCGTTTGTGCAGCCGGCCGATTGTTTTATAAACAGCACCCCAAGTTGACGAACAAAAATCGCAAACAGCAGATTACCTGTACAAGTGCGGTTTGCGGTTGTGCGACCACATAATGCTGTCCCATGACAGCAACTCGCTGCGGTAGTATTTGTCCAGACGCAGTCACCAGAATCTGTCTCGGTCCGGCCATTATCAACTGCTGTTGTTGTTGCTGCTGCTGCTGCTGCTGCTGCTGCTGTTGCATCAACAACTGCTGTTGTTGATGCTGATTAATCAGCTGCTGCTGTTGTTGTTGATGCTGATTAATCAGCTGCTGCTGTTGTTGTTGATTAATCAGCTGCTGCTGTTGTTGATTAATCAGCTGCTGTTGCTGCTGCTGATTAATCAGCACCTGCTGCTGCTGCTGCTGCTGCTGCTGTTGTTGTTGTTGTTGAACTAGTGGTGGGGGCTGTTGAGGCGCACCCATAATCTGGCACTCATCCTCCATCTCATCTTCCCCCACCACGTCGGCCGCTAGCGCTGCATAAAGATTGGCAGCTGACGATGATACACTTCCTGTACAAACAACAAACACAATAAATATAAAATAAACAAAAAATATTATTTATAAATTATTTTCTAGAGTTAAATACAAGTAACAATAGATTAATGTTTATTTTATACATATTTTATTATAATTATATTTTAGTTTATTGAGAGATATTTTAGTTTGTTGAAAGATATTTTCAGTCCAGGGTAAAGTTATTTGGTTAAGCGACTCACCCCTCAGCACAAGTTTGGCTTAGAGGGAGGAACCATTTTTTTTATTATTCAAAAATCATAAGAAATTTAATATCCTATATTTATTTTGTCTTGAATATTCTATGTTTTCATTTGTTTTATCTATTTATGGGATATTTTATTTGCACATTTATTTAAATAAAAGAAAAGTTTATCCATTTTATTGTATACTTTATTGTATATATTTTGTATCCTTTTTTCTTTTTCTTTTTTTTTCTTTTTCTGAGGATGAAGCCCACATAGGTCAGAGACCTGTGCGTGGGTAATGAGTTGGATGATGGTGATTTATGAGTTGGACCTACAGTTTTAGGTGGGTTCCGAACCACCGGGAAGTGATTGACATCCTGGAATGTCATTGTGTTTTAGATAGATAGTTTATTCTCAAATACATAAATTACAAACAAAAGAATATTTCAATGGCTTACAGCTATTAGTAATTGGAAGAAGCAAATTAAATATAAGCTATATAGAAACTAAATAAAGAATACAAAATTAATTTATTTACTGAAAGAATTTTTGAGAACATACATTCCAGCACACAAGGCACACTTGTGAACCCCGCTGGAGGGAGTCGAAATTACAATACTAATACAATTTTTCTGTTGCAAAATACAAAAAAAAGGATGATAAAAAAATGAAAAGGATAGATTGAATTTTAAATCATAAAATAAAAATGTATGTATATAAAATGTTTTATATGAAAATGTATTGTACATTTTGATTGGTTAAATAAAAAAAAATTCATTATTATCAGTGTACCAGCATGAACGGATACATCCAAGTAAAGAATAAAGTGAATTTGATGATCATCTTGATAATAAAACTCTACATTGTTCTGTAAAAATGCCAGGTTTTTTAATTATTAAACTTGATTGATTTAATCGCATAGTAAGCATTATTTAGACTACAAAACATAGTTTAAGCAGTAGACTTTTTAAAACCGACTTTACATGTTCATTTATCTTGAATTAAGACATTAATTTATTTGAAAACTCAAAATAACTCTATGGAACCGTAGAAAAGGTTATATAACTAAATTATTTTTCTTCTTCTTCCACTTTTACTCCATTTAGAGTTATAATCAGAGCTAAATTTGTGACGGAATGCTAGTAAATTTGCTAGAAAAATGATCAAGTTAAATTTCAATAAATAAATTTTCAATAAACTAATTTCCTCTACAAGGTTTTCTATATCTTTTTATATACTAAATATACAAATTTGATTGTATATTTCGATATTCCAATGAACTAATGAACGATATTCCGAAACTGCAGTAGCTGGTTTTAAAATTTCCTAACAATATCGTAATTTATTTGTATTTTGGAGTGGCAATAAAGTATTATTGAATATAACTGCGACACTAAACCAATGCTTCCTAGTTGTTGAAGAAATAAATGTTACAAACATTAAAAGCCCCAACCCAAACAACATACCTTCATCAGGCGACTCATCCATCCGACTGCTCGCCGTTCCCACCTGATTGCCACTGGTGGGCGCAGGAGAAGGCGGCTGTG
The DNA here is from genome assembly GCA_948455865.1 of Conomelus anceps. NCBI lineage: Eukaryota > Metazoa > Arthropoda > Insecta > Hemiptera > Delphacidae > Conomelus > Conomelus anceps. The sequence goes on along the minus strand of OX418227.1, from coordinate 30,835,504 downwards.
GAGGAGACGTGGGATTGGCAGCTGGAGACGGTGGCGCCATTGCATCCCCATTCAAATGCGGCCGTTTAGCCTCCACTGCAGGCGTGGGATCCGCACAGGGACGCTTAATCAGCCTTAAACTGCCATTCAATAGCGGCGGTTCAACGGCACTACGATCAACGCTTCGCTCCAACAGATCAGCCAACATCACGTTGCTGTTGTTGGTCGTTTGATTGCTGTTTGCTGTTTTTGTTGCCACTAGCTGTTGTTGTTGTTCTTTGCTGTTGTTGATTTCACTGTTGACAGTTGTGGTTTCTTCGGGTATGTGATGTGGCACTCCGTTTAGTAGACCTTCGAATCCTATCAGCGAGTTATCACTGTTTTCGTCGGTAGGTAATGTGTTAGCTGCGAAGAGAAAACAGTAAAACAAATTAATAATGTTTCACAATAATAACAAAAAATAATTATTTATTTCTGCATTTTTAAATAATTGGCACAATAGATTACACGCTGTAATGACAGCTATGCACAAGCTTTATAACTGGAGGATATAAGAATCAAATCACTTAGAAGCGAAGTTGCACAACAAATTAACAACTGAATTACGGGCCTTGTCAGGAATACATTTAAAAAAGATTTGTACAGCTTCCTTGTAGCTAGAGCATGTTATAGTGTAGAAAAGTTCAATTGTAACGGTGACTGATTAGATTGGCCAACAAAAAAGACACTGTTCTCTGCTGTAAAATCACTTCCCGGTGGTTCGGAACCCACCTAAAATTGTCGGTCCAACTCATCAATCACCATCATCCAACTCAACGCACAGGTCTCAGACCTATGTGGGCTTCATCCTCAAAAAAAAAATTGTATACATTTTTTTTCGACACTCGAGATTTGAAATAGTTGTTAAGGACTAATATCTAGTAGCTAAGATTCAGTGTGTTGTACAACTTCAATATTATTTATTTAATACCTATTATGACTGTAGCCTTGTGTTACTTTTAGTTTGTATAATTCATATTTGACGATATTCAACTGTACACTAATGTGCAATGTTGAATAAATAAAACTTATTATTATTATAAATTCTCAACTTACTGCTCCAAAATAACGATTATTCAAGGAAAAATTCACAAACAGAACAGAAATAACAACGGTCACGTTTGCATTTTACAATTAAGGTGACGAACAACATCAAATGTATGTTTGCATATGAGACGAGCCAGCTAGCTAATTTTACGATTTAATCTAGCCTAAACTAACATAGGTATAATATATTTGTCTCATTTTTCACCATAATTATTCATATCGTTGACCCTCAAAGTACGAAATCAATGAGAATCTCACCTGGACTACTGGAAGCAAAATACAAGTTTCAAGAGTCTAGAATCTTCCTTTCAAGTGCTGGAGCACGGACGGACAGACGGACAATTTTAATAAGGCCCATTCATTAACTCACTGAAAATAGCACACCTACAATAATTACCGCTAAATTATATACGAGAATGTAATATTCATTTTAAAAAATTTTATGTTCTTCCTAAAACTCAACTAAAAGTATCTACTCACTGCCAGAGCTGCGATTATTATCTTTGGACGCAATTGTCACAGGAACCGTATCCGAGTCTTCAATCTCCATTCTGGTGACAGGTGACTGTGACGCAGCAGTAACTGTCACAGTTCCTGTAGATCGCACCGGCTGTTGTTGCCTGGTGTCGGTTACTGTCACTGCCGTCGCCGGAGTCACCTGCGTACCTGTTCCAGTTATCGGCGACTGTTCCATTTCGGTACTCGTTACCTCGCTGTTACTGCTGCCGCTGTCACTGCTACTTGTAATTGCGTTAATGATGTTGTTGTTGTTCACCGCATTTTCGTTCGGTTTTGTTTCGTTAACAGGTACCTGCAATAGACAAGAGAGATCACGTTACATTTAGATATAAGAACTTTTTTCCTAAATTGAAAAGGCTAAGTGAATTGGTCATTACGATGAGACAGTCGAAACTATCGTATCTAGTGTGTCAATAATTAAAGTTTTCATGTCAATATTAGTATTGCATTACAAAAAATAAATGACTAGATGATAGAGGTTGGAATAATTGCGATTAAAGTGAGCTTTGGAACAAACGTGCCTAAAGTAAAATGTTATTCACTTCCAAGAATCGTTGCTTCACTGTCTTTTGATAATACTGTTACAGGTTCTATCACTAAAATAATGCTGGCAACACTTGAAATTAACAAGCGAACTTGACAAAAATTTCTTACAAACACGTACTAATCATAAGAAAACCCAATAAATAACAAACATCAATGAATGGAAGCGATGTTTACAAAAACAAGAAGTGTTGACTATTGTTTTTCTTGCATTAATAACACAACTGTATTTATTTTCAACTTTGAATTCAATATTAGACAATAGACGGAAGAGCATATCCTATATTAATTGTATAAAGTTGCATCTTAGTTTATTATTTTTTATTTGCATAAAAATTATTTCTCCAACAGTTTTTGCATGAGGCTTGAATGTTACTAAGGAAGTAGACAAATAAAGAGATAGAGATAAGAGAATACATTTAAATGATAGAAAAAGCTTATAACGTGCAAAATTACATCTCCCTTTGTTTGTTACACAGTCTTAAATTGATAGCTCATAAAGTAATAGTAGTCATTGTTTTAAATAGTCACTGTTCAATTAGAATAAAAGTTGTCAATTTTGAAAGATGTGGATAAAATTGAGAAAACCTATTGACAAATTTACAAACTTCTGTTGTTCTCAAGTAAGGTTTTTACACGAATAATTGCTGTGACAAAGCATATTTTATCAAGAGTGTTTTAAAAGAGCACTGGACTTTTAAAATCTTGAACACGCCTTTTGTTTCAGAGATATGAACATTAAAATGCAGAATAACATAACTTCCATCCATTGAAAGAAAGGCTTACAGCCAGTTGCATGAAAGAAAATTAAATTTGACCACCGTAAGATGACGTCATTTGACGGAGCAAGTGCAGTGACTTCCCTATTGAGCTCTGTAAGATGGCGTCATCTTACGGAGTTCTAATTAATTTTCTTTTGTGCAACTGAAAATTCGTGCTAACCACCATAAGATGATGTCATTTAACGGAGCAAGTGCAGCGACTTCCCTATTGAGCTCCGTAAGATGACATAATATTTAATTTTCTTTCGTGCAGCTGAAATTTGTGCTACAAACTACTTTTGAACCACTACAAACTAAAATTCGACTACTTTTTGTGCACAAAAGAGAATTAAATTTGACCACCGTAAGATGATGTCATATTATGGAGGTCAAATTTAATTTTCTTTTGTGCAACTGGCCTTAATCTCTATCTATAAAAGGATGATACCCTGACTCACTCATCAACGCAGAGCCAAAACTACTAGGCCTATGAACTTGAAATTTCGTATGAACAATCCTTATAGGATTTCACCGTGCAATAAGAAAGGATTTTTAAAAATTCACAATTTTAGGGGTGTTTTCAGGGGGTTAAAGTTTTGCCTATGCAAAGCACGGGTACATGGCTAGCTAGCTTACTGGGATCTTTTAATCATATGGAAAATAATTTGAAATTTTTCGATCTGCTGTACACGCTGTTTCGATGGACAAGCTGTTTGTGTGTTTTGCAAATCATCATTCTAAAAACAACGTCTGTCTATCAAACCGGTAAACGTATGTTTGCCAATCATCTGTAATGGTCATGCTTTTTCAGTGCTCAGGTAATTTTTTGGGCATATGGGATTATACTGACTTTAACCAATAACAAATGTTTAACACATGTTTTTTTGTGATCAAATAAAAATTGAATATTCGAAATAAGGAAATTCATCATCATCATCATCTATCATGGACTAGGCATCTGCAGCCTGTTCCGGTGTCCAGCGTTTTCTTGGCCTTCCAACATCTCGCCTTCCATCCTGCTTCAATTTCCATGCCTGAAGTGGGAGACGGCTTGATGACATTCGGAGTAGGTGATTTGTCCATTTTATTCTGTACTGCTTGATCACATCTGCCAGTGGTTGTACATTGCACTCTCTTCGTATTATTTCATTTCTTATGTGATCACGCTTAGAATATCCTTGGACGCTGCGCAGAAATCTCATTTCAGAAGCTTGAATCCTTGAATCATCTTTCTTGGTCTTTGTCCATACCTCACTTCCATATGTCATCAAAGGTATAGCCATCGTCTTATAAAATTTTATTTCTGTGTTTTTTCTGGCCTTACCCCTCAAAGTCCGATGGATAGGGAAATTCGAATATTCAATTTGAACAGCAAACGACTTTGCACATTGCATGTAGGCTACCGGGCAGTCGGAGCCTTGCAATATGTAAGAAACATACGACTGGGTATGATGAAATGTAATTACGCCAGGTTGATGACATATGTTAACCAATGCAGCTAGAAATTTGAAATGCAGCCTCAGCGGGAGGTGGCGAATAATAAAATGAAAAACCCTAGCTGCTATTACCCTTATAGTCGTAGGAGGTTTAAATTTGAAATGTTTCTTCATTCAGAGGTGGTGATTAAGAAAACGATGAAGCCTCTATGATCAGCTGGAAGAGCCACCAGTTAGGACTAGGATTAGGAGTTAGGACTAACTTCTTTCCTAATTTGAAATGTAACCTCAGCGGGAGGTGGCGAATAATAAAGGAGAATTTTTATGAGAACGCAGCAACGCGCGTCGGGCCAGCTAGTAATTTTATAACATACTGAAAACTGCAAATAAAATAATCAATCATACACTTACCATAACAGCTTCAACCTGCTTCAAACATCCATTGATTCGTGCCACCACCTGTTTGGTGGCTATGAACTTTTGAGCAGGTGCCGTAGATTTCACTGCTGGCTGCTGTTGATTCTGCTGCTGTTGTTGCAGCATCATCCTCTGCTGTTGTTGTCTTTGGGTTACCTGCTCAAAAGAACATCATTTTTAGTTCACTGCCATCATAATAGGCAACACATCAAAGAGTATCAATAAATCTAAATGTTTAGTCTGTGCTAACCTCATTGTTTTGGACAATGTAACACTCAAAATTTGTGAAGAGAGCAGTTTTGTACTTAAGTCTGTTGCTCCTTCACATTCATTGTAATTTTGTCTAAATAGATAAACTAGCAGATTCAGTTGAATTGGGATATGTAGAACATGGCAAATTTAATGTAATAGTCTCTTAAGTGTAAGAGAGGACCTGTGTAAGAGTTAAGTGTTAAGTGTAAGTTAAGTGTAAGAGAGGACCTGCGAGTCCTAACTTCGCCTCAATAAAGACAAATTATCTATCTATTCTCATTCTTTGTCGTCTCTTTTTTCTTCTCCATCTTCATCTTCTTTTTCATTTTTCTTCTTCACTTCTTTTTCATTCTTCTTTATCTTCCTCTTCTTTTTCATCTTCTTCCTGTTCATCTAATTTCCTTTCTTATTTTTTCATCTTCCCTTCCTTCTTCTTCATCTTCTTCCTCTTTTATTTCACCTTCTTCCTTTCTTCTTTTACATCTAATTTCCTTTCTTCTTATTTCATCTTCCCTATCTTCTTTTTTCATCTTCCCTTTCTTCTTTTTCATCTTACCTTTCTTCTTTTCCATCTTCCTCTTCTTCTTTTTCATCTAATTTCATCTCCCCCAATTTTCTTTTTTCATCTTCCCTTTCTTCTTTTTCATCTTCTTCCTGTTCATCTAATTTCCTTTCTTATTTTTTCATCTTCCCTTCCTTCTTCTTCCTCTTTTATTTCACCTTCTTCCTTTCTTCTTTTACATCTAATTTCCTTTCTTCTTATTTCATCTTCCCTATCTTCTTTTTTCATCTTCCCTTTCTTCTTTTTCATCTTACCTTTCTTCTTTTCCATCTTCCTCTTCTTCTTTTTCATCTAATTTCATCTCCCCCAATTTTCTTTTTTCATCTTCCCTTTCTTCTTTTTCATCTTCTTCTTCTCTTCCTCTAATTTCCTTTCGTCTTATTTCATCTTCCCTATCTTATTTTTTTCATTTTCTCTTTCTACTATTTCATCTTCTTTCTCTTCTTCTTTTTCAGCTAATTTCCTTTCTTCTTATTTCATCTCTATATTTTTTTTCATCTTCCTTTTCTTCTTTTTCATCTAATTTCATCTTCCCTTTCTTCTTTTTCATCTTCTTCTTTTTCATCTAATTTCCTTTCTTCTTATTTCTTCTTTCTCACCTTCTCCCCTTTCTTCATTTTTCCCCGCATTCTTCTTCCTCATCTCCTCCAATACCTTACTCGCTAGTTTCGTCGACAGAGGACAGCAAGAAGAAGTTTATAAAGAATAGATTTGACTAATTCACAATAAATACCAGATTGTTCAAAAAGAAAGATTTCAATCATTCATTTCTTCCTAACTACAGAAGATTAACATAATTCCACGTTTATAGAAAGAGATAAGTTAAAACATTTTAAACTTTGTTGTTTGACTCGAGTAACATGGCGATGGCACCACAAAAAAATCATTCTGTGGTTTTGAACCCGCAGAAATCCAAATCATAAGCAAGAAAGTAGCTACACATTTCTCAACCTGAAGTATGACGAGATCTGAAACATCGCCAGCACATGAAGCTGTAGAAAACTTTGTAATTGCTAATTTTGCTGATTGCAGCACACAAAATAGAGTTCTATAATTGTTAAGATGTACAAGGAAGGTACTTTCAAATACGCTAAAGCTCAACTGTACATAGGAGGTATCTATTATATGGATTGCATTAATGTCGGGAATGTTTCATTGTTTGGATACAAAATCGTAGAATTCCAATATAAAAATAAATATTAATAATGTATCAAAATTGAATGCAACGACATTTCGTTAATAGTTTTTTACCAAACTAAGTAGTTATTAAATGGATTTCATTATTGCTAAATATTTAATAGTTTGACTGGGAAATGATAGCCGAAAGCCTTAGCAGGTATCTCTTCAATCAGAGATAAGCTAAGAAACTCCTGGGCGCTCTTTGTAAGGGTGACCGATTGGATGGCCAGCAAAAAATACTCTGTTCTCTGCTGTAAAATCACTTCCCGGTGGTTCGGAACCCACCTAAAACTGTAGGTCCAACTCATCATCCAATTCATTACCCACGCACAGATCTCAGACCTATGTGGGCTTCATCCTCCGAAAAAAAGAAAAAAAAAAAAGGTTTAGAATCAAAATGATGAGCTTTCAATGCATAAATCGAAACTGAATGAAATAGATTGAATTTCCTAATTCAGATATCACATACAGTATAAGATAACACAAAACTATGAACAAATACACGATTTTACAAACCTTTCAATCCCGGTTCATTAATCTACGAATCAAATATTCAATATTTGGTTAGATTAAATCAATAAAACAAACACGTTAGTCTACTCCCAAAAACTCTGTTCATAACAGGAGTGAAAAAGAATGTATCGATATTTAACTGACATTATTGATTATAGAAATAAATGTTAATGAATCAATCGATTTTAGTAATTGATTAGTATATAAACTATAGTAGTTACATCTAGAAACCAGATTGGTTTTCAAAAAAAGATAGAAAAGAAACCTAACGCCCGTTACTAAAAAAGAGACACTTTTTGCAATAGAGCGCTATCATAGAGCAATCTAGACTTTTTCTACAATTAAAGAGCACTCTAATAGATTCAATGTAGACTCAAACCACACGAGTGGAGACTAGAGTTGCTAGTTATGTACACAAATGAATATGCAAATAAAAAAATGAATTTGAAGATGCTACCGATAGTTAACACCTACTCATGTAGTTGGAGTCTAGATTGCTCTAAGAGAGCGCTCTATTGCAACGTCTCCGTTTGGAGAGGTCTAATAGACAACAACTTCGATCCTTTACTAAAATCTCTCAATTTCTTCAACCCGTTTAGGCGTGGCAACAAAAATTCCAGACTCCTTCACATTCATTTAAAAAAATAATAAAAGCATTAATCATCATTAAAACTAATTTTTTTATTAAAAACAATATTGAAAATGGAAAAATTAAAATTAAAAATGAAAGTAGAATTTTTCATTAAGATAAATATAAAAATTAGGAGTGGGATACATTATTGTCTTTTATCACCTTAACCAAGATTGGACAATCTAAAGGGCATAAAGGGATGGAACCTGTGTAATCTATAGAAAAATTGGCAAACAGATACATAAGTAAAGAGAGATAACGATGGACAGATACAATAAACAATCAATTTAAACTTGAAAAAGAAAAATAGGATCCATTCAAGGAAAGCAACTATGAAAAATTAGGGAGTAAGACACCGTTTCGCCTAATTACACTAGAAATTTAATTTTGCCTTCTGACTAAACGCATTTAATTAAATGAATGTTCCAATAACTTTTTCAATTCTTTTTCTATTAATTTTCATCTTCTATTTGTGAAAATTTAAACCGTTACGTGATCTATTTTAATCGTGTCAAGCAAGCAGCTTTTGGGCGTATGCCTGACTGCTTCCATTTATGTTTTGTATTAAATAAATACAGATTTATTACGAACATTTATAGATTTATCACTAACATATTATTTTATAGATTTATCACTAACATATTATTTTATAGATTTATCACTAACGTATTATTTTATAGATTTATCACTTACATATTATTTTATACATGTATCACTAACATATTTTATAGATTTATCACTTACATATTATTTTATACTAATATTAACTTTTCATGTGAAATTTAACGACTTGCAGTCAAATATTTGGTAAGAATAAGTATAACTCACTTAATCTGTAGGCCGAGCGCTTTCGAATCTATGAGATCCATCTTCAGCGCTCGGCCTACAGATTAAGTGAGTTATACTTATTCTTACCAAATATTTGACTGCAAGTCGTTAAATTTCACATGAAAAGTTAATATTAACAACACAGTTCGTCATGGAACAAGAAATCCAGGAATTTATTTTATACATTTATCACTAACGTATTATTTTATAGATTTATCACTTACATATTATTTTATGGATTTATCACTAACATATTTTATAGATTTATCACTTGCATATTATTTTAAACATTTATCACTAACGTATTATTTTATAGATTTATCACTAACATATTATTTTATAGATTTATCACATACATCTATATGGAATAAAGAGACAGATAAAGAATATATGAAGGACTTTGGCAATTCAGAAGGTTACATGCATATAAAGAATATAAAGGAAGGAAAACTAAGGACAAACCAAGACAAAAACTAAAAAAAAAATACTCAAACAAAACTCAAAACATGCAACGACGTCTGACGTCACAAAATAATACTTCACACAAGGGCTATTAGTGGTGTTAGCCAAACTGTCACCTGTTCTGTTGATTGATTGGCTGAATGATGATTGACTGATTGACACTTGACAATCATTGAATCATCACCACCACCACCACCTCGAGACGACGATAATACTTAATTGCAGGAACTATAATAATAATAGTTGTAATTTGAAATAATTGAAGTTGAAGAAGAATTATGGACAAGAAAGAATAGATTAAGATGGCTTGCTACAGGTAGAGAACGGAAAGAAATTGATAAATGAATATAGACATACAAGAATATAGTATGTGTATATGCAATTGATTTGGAGGGAAAAATAACAGTCGACCGAGCTCTAAATGTTTAGTTTCTGGTAAATTAGTAACTGACAATTGATCTATATGAAATTAACGATTTTCAAATATATTACGAACAATTTCAAGAAATTTTGTCATCAGTTATTATATTCTTTCAGCTAATACAAACTTATTCTAGCCACGCCAATGTATATTGAATTCGATATTATTCATTTATTACAATTACACGAAACTAATATTATTTGATTTTTGTTACTATTATTGTATAGGCAATAAGAATTATTATTGAAACGTACTATCACGGTTCCGGGACTACAGATAGTAATATAACAGTGGTAGGGTAGGGTAGGGTACACGCAAAGGATGATCAACAATGGTGGTTGTATGAAAATAAATTAAGACAACGAAAGTATTCAAAAATTTGCAAATGAGTTTCACTTTCAATGAACTAGTGATGATGAGAGGGATAAATGAAAGAAAATAAATGGAAATAAAAGTGAAATTGAATTAAAATAAGAAAATATTAGACAGTTTAAAAGTGATTGGTTGTTTATGATTGAAATAATGTAAAAGAACATAATTAATGTCGATTTATTCGGCTGTCAATGATAGCCATCTATTTGGAGCGCGGAGTCGACTCCACGCTTGGCAAACGCCCTGTTTGCAGACGGCCAATAGTAGTCAGGAAACCAATTGTCATAAGTAGATGATTGCCGGAAAAACACAAAGTAGTCTTTTCCCTACAGACTCTTATGCCGCTAAATCTGAATTTGAAGTTTGGCACCCCGAAAAACGCTTACTTCAAAAAACATTTCCGAATTGGCGACCGCCATATACAATTTAATATTGTTAGAAACGTGGCTCTTGAAGTAAAAAACTCAAAAGTTGACTTTCAGCTGTTCAAATACCTGAAAAAAAAACTGTACAGAAAAGTGACTTTTCTGTTATTTCACTCAAAACCTAAAAATGTTGGTTTATGGTGTCTGACATATTGAAAATATCACGTGATCCCGAATTTACTCGAAAATAAAAATAAAAAATTTGGATTCACAACATGGAAAAAAACACATAACTTGGATTCACAGCATAGAAAAAAATAATTCCACAAATATTGGTCGACATTTTCTTCCAACAGAAGTTGTCAAAATATAAAATACACATGTCTAAATATTCATCAAATCTAAATTACAATGGTGTTGTGAAAATGCAACAGGACCCAATCACAAACCTGCTTTGTTCGCATTATTTTAACCAAATATTTGTAGGCTATGTCACAAAGAAAATTCAGTTTCACTGCAAAATTTTACTTGAAATTAAAATTTCTAAAAATAACTTGCTTCTTAATATAAATACTGTAAATATATCATGGAAATATCTCATGAACACGTTTTTCGAGGTGCCAAAGTTCAGATTCGGATTCAACGCCCAAGAATACTTGAGGATCCGTTGTAAGGTAGGAAGAATCTACTACAGTAAATTATGTTTTCCCCACCTCACTACTTATGTACTGGACTTAAGAGGAAACAAAATGTAAAGAGAGAGAGAGAGTATGAGTGAGAGTGAGAGAGAGAGAGGCACATACCTGTTCCACCAGCTGCAAACCGCCAGTGGTTGACGAAGTAGTGAGCTGATAGTGTAGTGTGGTACCAGTGGCTGCCGAACTGGTGACAACCATCACTTGATGGTTGCCCGCCTGGTTGCCGGTGGTCTGGTCGCCTACCTTATTCGCAAGCAGACTCTTAATCAGCGACGTAGAAGCTGCCCCACCACTAGCTGGTTGCGCCACTGGTTGCTCGACAGTTGACGTGGCTGTTGCCGTGGTTGTGGTGGACACCACACTGGTTGCCTTAGTGGTTGCCGTGTTGGTGGCGCCACCGCCACTGCCCAGCAACGCTTGGCTGAGGTGTGGGTGTGCTGACATCTATTGTTGGTCACAAGTTGGTGGTGGAGAAAACACACAAACACAACAAAACATACTCTCAATACACAATCTACTAGATACCGTAACAATGTGCCAGTGAAATGCTGTGAGATTGAAAAGCCATTGCCACTATGTCTTGTACGATGCAGTGTTGACATTTAACAAATCATTTATTAAAAAAATTACATCTAGTGGAGAGGCCATTAGATAGATAAATAAAAAAGCGTCCACTGCCCTACCACACACTCTGACAAAACTCGATAAATAAATTCTGAACAAAAAATGTCGAATAATCCAATAGCAAAAACACACACACAATTTTATAAAATTGGATTTTTATTGTGACAAATTTACAACGAATGTGAAGGCGCAACAGACTCAAGTCCAAAACTGCTCTCTTCACCTATCAAATGATACTAATTTTTCACAGCTTGTTATTTATATGTAGTTTGATTTATTAAAGTCCTAATTTTATGAGATTCAGGCTTGTTTTTGGGTATTGGGTTACTGAACATTATTTCTTTAGAATGAAATTTTCTACAGGTTTTGTTGAAAAAACTGCATGTTAATTGCGTAATTTATCACGTTTATCCTCTCCAAACTTGAAAAAAACGAGTTATTTTTGCTTATTTAATTAAATATTTAAAAAATACTGTACCCAAAAACTTCGAATATGTTTTAATAGATCTTTCAGCCTACTTTTCAAAGAATGTGACGGGATTGCAAGTAAAATGAAGCCACTACAAATTTTCAACGAGTAAATTAATGGGGCTAGTTGCTAACTTCCGCCATCTTCAACTCTGTAACGAAGCATTTCCGTATCTATGATTTTATGAACGCTTTTCATTATTCTAGTGATTACAACAAGACCACAAAGTATTGCTGACTTTGCGAAACTCTGTGTATAAATTCAGAGTACTCTCAGCTAGTTTAACAGCTGACAAGCCAGCGAGCAGCGAAGTTACAAGCCGACCCACTACCTTGAACAAAGTCCTGTAACCCAAGATTAGACACTACAAGACCCAAACAATACTCGCCCTGTTGTCTTTGGTGGGGTGAGTTGGGTCGGCTTGTAGCGTTGCTACTTGCTGGCTTGATAGCTACTAAACTAGCCCAATGTAATAATATTTAGAAATAATATAATTAATAATATTTTCGTATAGCATTCCGGTATTAGTCACGCTCGTTATACTTGATTAATAATGACTACTAACCCTATACATATACCTGTACATATAACCCCATCTATAGACATGAATAGTTTTATGACTTATCCCCTGAGAATGAACTAAACCGGTTAAGTGTAAGAATGGCCTCAATGGCCAAGACTTCGCCTCTTGTGTAATTCATCTCTCAGATCCAAGCTCTATTTTCATTATGTTTTTTATTTTTTTAAACAATTTCTGCTGTACTATACCTTAGAATATATATTTGTTGTATTTATAATCTTTTCTACTCAAACTATTCAACCATTATGTTTACGATTCAAAATCAACTGTACTTAACTTCAATTAGGGGATCTGAGATTTGCTAATATTAATAATACTTTTATCATTCATATACATTGTAAATTTACACAAATAAAGTCATTTGAATCTGAATCTAAACCGTTTCAAGAGATGAACTAGATTTACAATATTTACTCAAAAAAATTAATTTGTTATTTTCCACTGCATCGTAAACACTAGACAAAACGTCAATGCAAAATTGAACTACATAATATCTAAATGAATATCACTAAGAAATTCAAGTAACTGACTTGTAATCTAAAATCTGTGTACTTAAATTCAAAAGAAAGTGAATACAAGAGACTCTCAAGTACAGGCAATAATAATACTGTAACTTTAATTCTAAAATGATGTAAAACATAACATATTTGAAGTAAACTAGTTGAATGAAAGAGTATTTTTCTGGAAATATTACATTCAATGCATGCATACTTAAACTAGGAAACTGATAGATATTATTGACCGTTCTACGAAAAGAATCATATTTTATGTAGTAATAAAAAATAAAGTCTGAAGAAAATTGACTCATTGTTCATAATACTCAAATGAGGTTTTAAATAAGTTAATATTGAGAATATTTGAAATGATAATGGAATCAAATGAATAATGTAAAAAATACAGTTAATCAAGAAATTATGTATATTTAATGTAATGAAATACGTGAAAGATCATCAAATTTATGTTATACTTTTTGTCTTTGCTAAAAATCATTCCTTACTTGTAAGATATTTGAAAAAAAAATAATTATGACAATCAAATGGTACAAATAGCAAACAGTACTAAAAACAAGTGAAAAATAGAAAATTATAATAATAGGAAATAAATAGAATGAGCAAAGGAAAATCAGTGAAAACAATTATGGAACCAAAAACATGTTGAGGATAAAAAATTGTACAATAAGTTTCAATTTGAATAAAATAAAATCTTATAATTATAAACAATGGTTCTTATGCCAAATAAAATATACTTCAATAGGGAGGACATGTTTAAATTTCGTAATCTTCTGTCGGAATGCCAAAGATTTTGTAGGAGAAACTGATTTTATATGCATCAAGTTTTGAAAGACTGAAATGAGATACATCATGATAAAATAACCAAAAACGATCTAAAATACACCAATAATCTACTGTCACAAAATCTAATCTACCAATTCATTGAGCTCTTCTACAAGTCATAACGACCCATCGAATTTGAAAATGGAAAAGAACAAACCTGTTTACTGAAGACCGTGATTCTCTCGAAGATGACTGCTGACGTTATTCTCATGAGTAAATAGACTTATTAAATAACAATTTAGTTGGCGAGTTATTTAAATTCTTCTATTAGAAAACTGGCAATAATCCTGCATTTTAGAAATTGGAGGAAAATAAGGATAAAAACCATTTTTTTAGAATTGTATTGAATTTTTGAATTTAAGAATTGTATTGTAATAGATCAATGCCGAGGAGAAAAATTCTCTAACTACATATTCTATTGGAGTATTACAGGGCGCATAGTTCCATGTATTATCATTGCAGCCAATAAACTACATACATTTAATAATACGTGTTTAAAATGTTTCATTGTTAATATTTATAGGGATCCTCCTCATTCTAGTTTATTTATCGAGATACAAATTGATAAAACTTTAAAAAACACTTTTAAGTGGAAATTGTGACACGTTATGGCGTAACGGCCGTTTCTCTCTGTTGTCAAGAGTATCAACAGACAACTCACAATACACTTACACTCAGTGTACTGTGGGTCGTCTGACGATGCTCTTAACAACAGAGTGAAACGGCCGCCACGCCATAAAAATAGCTACAGTTAGAAAAATACAAAATAGAAAAAAAATACAAAATAGATAAATAGCTAAAGTTATAAATCAATTTATATTATGTTGAAGATCCATCTTGTTTCACTAATATATAATAAAACTTTAAAATACACTTTAAAGTGAAAACTGTGACTCTTGTTATAGCGTGACGGCTGTTTCACTCAGTTGTCAAGAGTATCGTCAGACGACCCACAGTATACTCACACTCATGTGTTGGGTCGTCTGACGATGCTCTTGACAACTGAGTGAAACGGCCGTTACGCCATAACGTGATTCACAATTTCCACTTAAAAGTGTTTATCAAAGATTTATTTCATATTAGTGGAAACAAGATGGATCTTCAACATCATATAAATTTAGTTATAACTGTAGCTATTTTTCTCCGTCTACCTCATAGTAACTTGAAAATAAAAACTACTTCTCAATATTGAAAAAAGTTTATACAACTTTTATAGAACACGTATAATTTTATGATTATTTTAATATTATTATTTTCCTTTTATACAACAGTATATAAGACAGAAGTTTGAGATTGTGATTCTATTTTATTCATACTTTTCATTCACTTTTTTTTTTTAAATCGCAGTTACTATCTCTTGTATCTCCTCCATTTTTGTTATAAGAACCAAGAAATAAGTTAGTTTGAAGTGACTGACAATTGAATAAACTGACAAATATACATAAACAGAATTTATTAATTTCGAATTCCTTTAATTGCTATTACAGCTTTTCAATGCTGTTGTCAATATCCGCCATTGCGGAAGTCTTCAGTATAAAGTAATAGCAATTAAAGGAATTCGAAATTAATAAATTCTGACCAAGAAATAATCTGAATGTCACTAGTAAAGAAAACATCTATTGTGAATAATAAGACAAAATTGACACAACCACATTTATTAAAAATATTGAGAAACTAGTTTCAGTTGTTATACCATTATCAATCTCAAAGAAACGTTTGTTTGAGATTGATAATGGTATAACAACCGAAACTAGTTTCTCAATATTTTTAATAAATGTGGTTGTGACAATTTCGTCAAATTATTCATTATGGATACCTTCCACAATATCACCTTCGCCACTACAAAGAAAAGCAAAAAATCTATTGCTAGCTCAAAAAATTTCACAATTTATTTACTATCACGTTTAATTAATATCTTTTTTTTACGATGAAGCCCACATAGGTCTAATACTTGTGCATGGGTAATGAGTTGGATGATTGTGATTGATGAGTGGGACCTACAGTTTTAGGTGGGTTCCGAACCACCGGATTTTACATCAAGTATAAATTCAATGTTTCTGATAACTACTTGTAATTAGAGCCAAGAAATTATCTGAATGACAATAGTTGAGAGAAAACATCTATTGCTAGTTCAAATAATTTCACAATTTATTTACTATCACGATAAATTTTTTTCTAGGGATGAAGCCCACATAGGTCTGAGACCTGTGCGTGGGTAATCATTTAGATGATGGTGATTGATGAGTTGGACCTTAAGTTTTAGGTGTGTTCCGAACCACCGGGAAGTGATTTTACAGCTGAGAGCAGTGTATTTTTTGCTGGCCAATTTAATCGTTCACCGTTACAAACAGGACCTACGAGAACGCAGCTTATCTGTTTGTGATTGAACAGAACAGATAAATTTAATGGTTTTGATAACTACTTGCAATTGTTTTCAAATATGAACAATAATGTATTTACTAATTTCCAGCTCCAATTATCTCACTGATTTTTCTTGCTCGCTCGAGGAGGGGGGGGGGGTATGGCAGTGTACAGGATTAACCAACTCCCTTCATCACTTACCTTGGTTTTGAGGGGGGGCTCTCGCTTGTTGGTAGGGGTGGTGGGGGCACTCATCAAGCCCTGTGTGGGGCTGGTGCTCGGTTTGGGGGGAGCACACAGCTGCGCCTTCAGGATGGGCGAGACGGGGGGATGCTGCTGCTGCTGCTGCTGCTGCGGAGGAGGAGGACAGGGGGAAGTGGAAGTAGAAGTGGAAACAGAGGAGAATTGCTGCTGTAGAGAAGGAGAAGGTGATAGAGGAGGTGGAGGACTGGTGGCGACAGAAAGAGAAGTCGAAGAAGAAACGAATAGAGGTGGCGACGTGCTACAGCTAACAGATTGTACAGAAGTAGAAGACGAACAAAAAGGAATAGAAGAAGAAGAAGAAGAGGCGACATTTACAGCAGTGACGATGGATGACGACGACGAAGAGGCAGCGGGGGTGGAGGCGGGAACCACCAGCGTTGTTGCCGTTGTTGTCGCGGCTGATGGCGTCGTTACGGTTGCTATGACAACGGGAGTCTGTTGCTGTTGTTGCTGAGTTTTGGCGGCAATAGGTACAGCTGGTGCTGTATTGGGTTTGAGCTGAATGCCCTCGTAATTGTGCACGGTGATTTCACCTTGCACCGATTGCTTTGGTCCGACGTTCAGGCCGAATACCGTCCTGTAAAAAATAAATTCACATTACTTTATGTAAAATAACCATTATTTGTTTATTTTATTTCAAATCAAATCAATTTATTGAGCCATAAACACAAGAAATAGGCACCTTCTTATTGCAAATTTGGCTAAGAAGGCTTTATACCAGAGACACTTCAATCACTTAGCACCAAAACTTTACAATCTGCTTCCAAGAGACATACAGGAAATACCACACAGCAAGAAATTCAAAATCAATGTACATCACTGGATAATAAACATAGGAAGACAAACCATAGAAACCATAATTTCAAACAATATGTGAGCTCACTAACCTGATATTAAAACACTGAATCCTGAAAAATTTAAATTGCAAACCTGCTCTAGAACATGGCATGCCATAGTAGAGTAGGTTAATTTCCACGCAAAAAAATGTTTATAAAAAATGTAATCTTTGGTAGTTTTAGTCATGTAGACTTATATGTATATGTATTTGTTTAGATTTAGTTTTAAATGGAAATAAAATATTTATTTATAAAAACAATACATGAATCGGCCAAGTCAATAAGTATAAAGTGAATTACAATGTACAATCACAAATAAATATAATATTAAGTCAAATTTAATACAGTCTACAACAAAGTGTAAGTATACCGCAATAGGTAAAAACATAAAAAAACATTAAAAAAAACATAAAATCAATTCTGTCAAATTAACAACACTTAGGCATAACATTATATGAGCACAGCATGTCATAAAACATGAAATATCACATCGAACAGATAAAATAACCACTCTGTCACATTAGCAATTATTTGTCCTATCATTTAGGAACTCTTCCACACTGCAGTAGGCCTTCCCTACAAGGAATGCATACAAATCCTTCTTAAATGTCCCAGATGAAATGGATAACGATCTAGGTAATTTATTAAAAAGCTTTATACCATAGGAAGTTGGATTTTTATCATTTTTTTCTCTCTCTTTTGCTTGATACGAGAAGTTGGCTTGTAAGAGAAATACTTTTTTATTAGGTTTGAACTGTATTACTCCCACCAGCGAACAAGGTTTATCATTCTGCTGGTTGGTGCCAAATATTTCAAAGGAAACATTTTTATTCTGGTTTCATTTTTATTAAAGTTATGCAAAAATTCAGATGGCATCAAGTTCATTAATTTGATGCTAATGTATCTTATTTTTCTTCGTAATGTAACTAGGTTGGAATATTCAACTGCAAATCTGTCCACAGAGTTAATTCTAAGGTTATATACATTAAACGTTATATACTCGTTATATACATTATATACTCGAAAACGTTCGGCCTACAGAAGTAAGTGAAATACTACTTATTTTAATAAAAATTTGACTGCAAGTCGTTTAATTCACTTGAAAAGTTAATATTAACAACGCAGTTCGTCATGGAACAAGAAATCCAGGAATTTATATACATTGTTTGGGACCTGTAAAACAAAAATATTCCTGTTTCTGAATAGACTTTTTATATATAATTGTCTCACAGTGAAAAAACCTCAGCACTAGGTAGGAAACAAACGATCAGCTATTAAAATTGTCCTGATTATTTTCTTCTGCAGAACAAACAGTTTATTCATATGCACATCATACGCTCAACCCCAAACAGCAACGGTTAGTTGCATAACATAGTGTAGACTCCACAAAAGCGAACCCAAATATTGAACCCTTCTTTGCCAGGAAATACTCCCACTAAATCAAACCATTCCTCAATATTGGACTGCAGTGCAGCACAGAATAAAACAGTAGCATCCACACTCAACACCCTAAACTGGAATGATTTATACCCTAGGAAGATTATCCAGATATGCCAGATATCCAGTGAAACATGCTTATGATCTGAGATCTGATCATCACTAACACTAACAGAGTAGCTGTCATTATCAAGGTTGGTCAAAATAGATGCATCACCCGTAGTTGCTGCTTTCACTGCACTATGCATGCCTAAGCCCTGAATCACATGGAGAAAGTCATTCATCTCATTAGGAGAGTAGGCTGAGTTAAAATTATGATCTGTGCCAATAAGAAGGAACAAGCCAGCTGACAGCAAATAAGACAGGCATAGTTCTAGCTTATTGAAAAACAATTAGATTGATTGAGGTCTACTGTTAATCTTATCGATTATTTCAATGACACTTGGATGAGGATGAAGCCCACATAGGTCTGAGACCTGTGCGTGGGTAATGAGTTGGATGATGGTGATTGGACCTACACTTTTAGGTGGGTTCCAAACCACCGGCAAGTGATTATACAGCAGAGAACAGTGTCTTTTTTGCTGGCCAATCTAATCGGTCACCGTTACAAACAGGACCTACGAGAACGCAGCTTATCTCTCTGATTGAACAGATACCTGCTACGGCTCGCGGCTATCACTTCCCAAAAATGAGGCAACTGACCTGACACAGCGAGGAAAGTGATTGGGCGCAATGACACCGCGCCGGCCTATCTTGGCGCAGCTGGTGATGTACTGTTTGTAGAGTTCGCCCTGATCGACGCGGCTACCAGGCGCTGCTTCAAATGTCTGTCGCAGCCAGTTCAGCGCAAATTGTTCGTTCTCCAGCGCCACCTGTTGCGTACTACCTGTCACTGGCACCACAACTGCACACAAACACACAAATAATTCAATCAAATTTAAACAAAAATATTAGCAGCAGTACCAAATTTTATCTTGAACGTTATTTGAATCGGACTTTTTGCGACTCCCACCAGCGGTCAAAGACTTATTTTACTGGTGGTGCCTGAACTAAAATTCTAGTTTTTTATTTCCGGTTAGTTAGGTTTCTTTTATTTCCTTTATGTTAATTTGTAACCTTCAATTGTAATATAAAATTGTGGCAATAAACAATTGAAAAATGTTAAATGTTAAAAATTGAAAATGTTATTAGATACTAGTTTTCAGGAAAACAATATTACTTCAGTTTTATTCTGAATTTTTTGTTATGTATGCAACAATATTTTGTAATGTCAGTATACATTTGAAAAATAAAATAAAAGAAAAAGATACTTTATTCGTTCACTCATTTAACTAACATAATATAATCAATGTTAATAAAACAGGCTATTGCCCAAATCTAATTTTCACAAAATTTCAAATTTTAGAATCAAAATCTTAGGTAAGGTCTGAAGAATATTAATTCTTCATTATACTTTCAACAAAGCACTATCACAGTCCAAAAAAAGTTGATATACTAATAATTTAGTAATTTTGTATTTTGAGATTACAAAAAAAAATCATTTGCTCGTTTTGAAAAATCTACACTGATACCATCATTAGCTACTAAAATCATCAGTTGATAAGATTGAAAAAATCCAATTAATAATTGATTATCATTATTATTACTATGTATTCATTCTAAATATTAAAAATAAACTAATGTTTATAAATATTCAGTATGTTTCGCATAGTGTTACGAATACTACATAAACTTGTACCCGCCAAAAAATAATTATCTAAACATAGGTCCGGAATTTTGCATATTTTGTTGAAAATCACAAAACAATACCGCAGTTACCGATTTCTAACTTGTTTTATTAGTATTTTTCAGAACATACTAGGCTACATGAAGCATAACAAATTTACAAGTAAAATGAAGACATTACACATTTCTGAATTAAAAGGGATAGCTACTAACTTCTATTATGTAACAAAGTATTTCCGTTATTTTTAGTATTTTTTCATAATTTTGGTTAGTACAAAAAGCCCAACAAGTATTGGTCACACTATGCAAAATATCCGATATACATGTAATTCTAATCTCTATAGTAGGCTTGGGTCGAATATAAATTAAAATAAAATATTAAATGTGTGTCAAACATTATGAATTTAAAATGAAGTGTAGCTTAGACAAAAAGACGATTTCTACCAATTTACTAGAATGAGTTTAAATTGAAGTGATACCAGAGAAATCTACCCAGTGAAATCCAGGGAAATCTCAGACCTTTGTGGGCTGCTTCATCCTCCAAAAACAAATCTAAGGTCCTTATTATACAGAGCCAATTCAGTTGCGGTCGAGAGCCACAATTAAGGATAAATTACACCAGCCGGGTAAATTTGATTAAATAATCAGCTGATGGTTCTAAACATGTTAATGGCCTTTATGTACTATGAAATTGTTGAGCTCGGTCAGACACTCAGCTGGTGTAATTTATCCATAAAAGTCGCGCGCGACAGCTACTGCTCTGTATAATAAGGGCCTTACATACTTATTCCTCAAATAAGCAAAACATAATTCACTAGCTTCCAAGAGTTAGCATTTGTTACAAGAAGTAGCATAGCTTTTATCCTGGGTATGAAATTACCCTCTTCACAAATCAGTTCATTTTTTTCAATTCAATTTATTTAACACACAATAAAATACGCAAAAACAAAATAAAGAGTGAAAATAACAAACAGACAATAATTACAAACAGGTGGCTCCATGGCGGGGTGTGCAGGAGAGCGAAAATGATCCAACTATGGCAAGGCCATGTATTTAGGATAAGTGAAAAAAGGAGATGAAAAAGGAAATTATTTGATAATCATTTAAATTAAGATGAATTAATTTTTTTAGTAAGAGTGAACTTCTTGTTGGCGTCAGAAGGGCATCCGGCCAAAAAAACCAACTATCATTGCGAATTTCTCAGGGAATTCATTCCCCCATCGACCACACTTGACAGGATGTGAGGTGAAAAATGAAAATTAGTTTAAAATAAATGTATTTTTCAAATCAATTTCCACAACTGACCTCTCTGCGTGGCAAATGTGGTTGGTGTACCAGTGGCTCCTTGAACCACAGTCACATTAGGCGACTGATGCTGATTCAAATGATGCTGTGACGCAACAGACGTCGCCACAAACCTAGTGGCCACAGCTGGTGTGGGAGACGCGAGGTGGTTACCAGACGAAACCACCACAGTGGTTCCCAGCTGCTGCTGTTGGGTCACCACAAAGTGGCCACCAAGCGACGTAGGTGGCTGGTGGTGAGTGGCTGAGGTGGCAACCGGTGTGGCAACCATCACTGGGGTGGGGGCAGTGGTGGCGACACTTTGTGGAGTGGCAACTTGTTGACCGCTGCCACTGGTGGCTGCTGCTCCCACGCCTACAGCGCTCGTTGTCGACACAGTTTCCACCACCCGCATCAGCACACATGCTTTGGGACCATAGCTTTGAGCCTGCAACACAAAAATTGATCGTTTATTTTTTTATTGCTGATGATGCCCACATGAGTCAGAGACTTGTGCGTGGGTAATGAGGTAAATGATGCCACCAGACGGAGGAGCGGGATTCGAACCCACGACCGCTGAAACGACAGCAAGTTGAAGTTGCGACGCCCCAACCAACTGCGCTAAGCGGCCCGCCATTTCATATCAAAGTCAAGCAGAATAAGTAAGACTGAGATATCCAAAAGTCTGAGATTACGTCTGTGGTTTTTGTTTGAGATTGATAATGGTGTAACAACCGAAACTAGTATATCAATAAATTTGAGATAAATAAATGTAAACGAAATAAATAAATGTTTTCAATAAATGTGGTTGTGACAACTGAAAGTCTTATTATTCATTATGGATATATTCCACAATATCACCTTCGCCACTACAATTTAATTCATTCATTCATTTAATCTTATACAGACAAAACAAAAACAAAAATTTTATTTATTTATTTATTCATTTAACTAGCATACAATCAAAGTGAATACAACAGGCTATTGCCCAAAACTGCTTTTCACAATATTTTAAAGTATGATCAAAAATTTAGGTTAGGTTGCTGTTTCACTTGAAATTTCACCTTGAAGTACAATTCACAAGTCCTTTTACAGATGAAGAATATTACATTTTTTTCATTTCAAACAAACACTATCACAGTCCGAAGAAAAGATGATATAATTTGGAATTTTGACATTTTTAAGCCCAAAATCTTCACTATTTATACTCATTACCATAGTTATGCATTTTCCACCACATTATATCAAAACTTATTGCTAGTGTACAATATCACAATATTCAAAATTTTATATTTATTGGGTTTACAGAACCTGTATTAAAACAGTAAATCCCCGATCATCCACAGAATTGGGTGGCAAGAGCAACGCGGATAGCAAAAAACGCGGATAACACGAAAAAGGGCAAAAATGAGGTAAAAAAAATAATTCAGTATAAAAACTATGTTTTACTGTACAAAGAAGATATGCAAAACGTTTAAAATATGTACAGTACAGCAGAAACATTTGCTCTACATCTAAATCACTAAAATAAAGAACAGTGAACAAATAGCTATTTGTGCAACCTGAGTGCAAAGCAGCGTTTTTCTGCATCGAGAGAAACAGTTTTTTTTTCACGAGCTGAAGGCGAGTGAAAAAAGTTTCTCGAGTGCAGAAACAATACAACTTTGCGCTCGAATTACACATTAAATTTTTCCTACAGTAATGTATAAAGTAATTTAAACAAAACAAAACAGGACATACATAACCTGACAATTCCTCAGATAACCTATCTTCGAATCAAATCGATTTCAACAACTACAACTTTATTGAGTAGTGTGTACAAGCTTTACAGTAAAATCCTGAACAATAGGCTCAGAAAAATCTCGGATGTACTTATATTGGAAGAGCAAGCCGGCTTTAGAAAGGGAAGGTCTTGTATTGACGATGTTTTTTCATTGAAACAGATAATTGCAAAACGGGTAAAATTTAATTTAGAGACACACCTCGCGTTTGTAGACTATGAGAAGGCGTTTGATAAAGTTGATCGGCAGATGTTATTCGAGAGATTGGCTAGAAGAGGCTTCCCAATCCACCTGATTGAGGCTATAAAGAGCTTGTATCATGGAACAACAATAGCGTTGAACTGTTCAGGTCTGCTCAAAGAGGAAATCTACACTAATGTTGGTTTGAGACAGGGTAGCCCACTCTCGCCGTCATTGTTCAACATTTATGCTGATGATCTCTGTAGAAGTTGGAAGCAGAAAATACATTCTTATATCCAGATAAACCCTGAGGTTGCTGTAAGTTCTCTGTGGTTTGCTGATGACCAGGTCATACTGCAGGAAACTGAGGATGATCTGCAGAGGGCATTATATCAGATGAATCACCTTAGTGCTGAATATAGTATGAAGATCTCGCTCAGCAAAACAAAGATAATGGCTTTCCTGGGAAAGTATCCAATAAGGTCGAAAATAGTTCTTGATAATAAAGTCCTCGAGCAGTATCACATTTCACGTATTTGGGATGTGATATAACCTATGAAATGGATCAAGACTTAAATGCAAAATTAAATAGATTCCAGTCCATATGTGGAACGATTAATAGGACTTTGAAGAACAAAGCCAGGAGGGAGACCAAACTAAAGTTCTATAAAGTAATGGCCATCCCAACTCTCTTATATGGTTCTGAAACCTGGATACCCAAGAAGAAAGAGTGGAGCAGGTTACAGGCGGCCGAAATGAGATTTTTAAGAGCAGTGAAAGGATGCACCAGGGAAGATAGGCTTTATAATGTTGAAATAAGACAGGAGCTCAACATAGTCTCCTTATGGCAGAAAATCGAGGAGAATCAACAGAACTGGAGAGAACATGTACAACGGATGGAAGATGACAGGATTCCCAGGGCAGCCATTTCGTATCAGCCAGTTGGAAAAAGAAGTGTGGGTAGACCACGTAAACGCTGGATGTGATGAGATGTTTGAAGTCGGAACAGGCAATTTGCCTAAACCTTGAAGGAAGACGATGACGAAACTACAACGACTATTTCGCAGCTGAAGCAGAGTAGCCAACCTATTTTTGAATGCAGAATAGGGAACCTGCGTATTACATGCTCACTATTTTGTGTTATTAGGTTGCAAATCTGGAGTGCGGAAAAGTACTTCCCCGCACTGGAATTTACTTTCCCGCACTGGTGCAGGAATAGACTATTTTGCGTGCTACAGTTAGTGCAAAAATAGGCACTTTTTCAGGTCACTGAAGAAAATAGCTATTTGTGTAACTAGAGTGCAAAATAGCGTTTTTCTGCATCGAGAGAAACAGTTTTTTTCACGAGCCAAAGGCGAGTGAAAAAAGTTTCTCGAGTGCAGAAACAATACTTTGCACTCGTATTACACATTAAATTTTTCCTACAGTAATGTATAAAGTAATTCAAACAGAACAAAACAGGGCATACATAACCTGAAAATTCCTCACATAACCTATCTTCGAATCAAATCGATTTCATCAACAACAACTACAACTATTCACAGCTGAAGCAGAGTAGCCAACCTATTTTTGAATGCAGAATAGGGAACCTGCGTATTACATGCTCACTATTTTGTGTTGTTAGGTTGCAAATCTGGAGTGCGGAAAAGTACTTTCCCGCACTGGAATTTACTTTCCCGCACTGGTGCAGGAATAGACTATTTTGCGTGCTACAGTTAGTGCAAAAATAGGCACTTTTTCAGGTCACTGAAGAAAAAAATATATACTGCACTGTTAACAAAAAGTGTTCAGTTTCACCTTTCTAAAAAAATCAATAACTCGTTTTTGCTTCATGCTTTGAAAAATTAAAATTTAATTAAACATTGTTTTGTGGCACTCGCGGATAATCGGAGCTTTACTGTATATAGAAAAAAATACAATTTAAATAAAACTTATCATAAATCTGTATTAATTTGCTATTAGGCCTATTAGTTACCTCGACAGTTAGCAGTGAGACAAGCGTGTCGAGTGCGCCGTGCACCCGGACAATGGCATTGCACGATCTCTCACCAAGCGATGTCAGCGAGTAGAGACACTCCAGAGTGTGAACCAGCACCATTATGTCTTGCAGTGTCAGCAGTTCGCAGATCCTCTCATACACCTAAAACACAAAGCACAACGCTCAAATTAACATCTTTATTCACAGCTGTTCAATATTGATAAATTTTATTTATTTAGTTTGTAATAATAAAGTTGTGATTTTGTTTTCATCTTTATGTAAGGAACCATGAGATGACGCTTCCTGGTAATATTTTATGCTATATTTTTGTATTTGTAATGTGGTGAAATAAAAAGAAAATTCAATTTCATTTATGGACTTTACGGCAGAAACTGTTTCATGTCCAGTCAGGAAGTTTAAAACTAAATAAATAAATAAATACTTTATTTCCAATCAATAATTAATTGAAACTATAAAACAATATAATAAATATTAGCAAACTAAATGGGAATCTAATAACTATAAAACTGCAATTTTTGAGAAATAATTTTTGGAAATTACCCTACTCAACTATGGTTTACCCATGTTCTAGAGTAGGGGGGGGGGGGGGGGGGGGGGTTAGTGCGGAATTATTAGGTAAGTGAGCTCACATGTTGTTTGAGATAATTATTTCCAAGTTTTGCCTTCCTGTATTTAATATCCATTTGTGGACTGCAGATTTGAATCTTGTTTCAGATGCTGTGCTCTTGATGTTTTCAGGAAGCAGGTTGTACAATTTGGGAGCTAAATGGTTGAAGTGTCTCTGGTATAAGGCTTTCCTTGCTACATTCGCAATAAGAAGGTGCCTGTTTCTTGTATTGTGGCTATGGTTTCTGTTTTCAAAGTGTGCTGTGTTCCTGTGTATTCTCTGGATTATTTCTTTAGAGTAGAGTTGTCTTGGATCCATCACACCAAACTCGTAGAATAGTTGGTCTGATGGGTAACGTGGCGGATTTCTTCTTATAACTTTTATGATGAGTTTCTGAACTTTTATGAGGGGGTCTGAACTTATGCTATTCTAGTAGTTATATTTATTCTAGTTACAAGTTAATTTATCCAGAACTCACTCTGAATAAATCACACGTCTCGCGTGCCAAGCATTACCCCTTAGAGAACTTTATTTTATTTATTCTTTTACATGGTAGAGCCTCTCTCGAATTAAAACCCAACTTATTACAATCTACTCTAAATCTTATAAATTATTTGAAAGTAATAACTTTAAAATAGTCATAATAACAATAATAATAATAATATTTAATAATAATATTTTTATTTCGCCAAAATACCAAAATACAAATATAAGAAAATTCACAATATAAAGTGTATAACACATTTTTGGCACAGTCAGCAAAGTAAATACTTGAGCACTGGCTGTGAGTTCATTCAATTATATTACTAGTAAACATAGAAAGCTCGTGAAATGAGAGAAATCAATAATGAATTTAAAGGTAATGTAATAAAGATCTTAAAATATCTCCACGAGGTGACAAAACTAAAAAACACACAATAATCATCCTTTCATTGTAAAACAATCGAAAAACAGCAAAAAAATATTCACCGAAATACAATTCAATAACATACTCTTTAAAATAAAAAACAAAATAAACAGATATAATTCTTCCATAACTTAAGAACAGAAACAATCAAAATATTAAAACAAACCCAGAATTACAAAAAGGACAATGTTAATTCCAGGTTTTTGTTTAGTTCAAACCCTGTATTATTATACCGTAACATAACCCCCCCAAAAAAAAACTAGCTTGTGACACCAATTCAGTGCCTACAATCGATTTTACTGAAAATCGATAATAATTAAAATAATGATAATATTAAAATTTAGGTAGCGTGGAATAAATATTCTGTTGAATCCATATAGTTATTTCCTTTAGAAGAACTTTAGTAACTTTTCTGTAAGCAGTCACAATTCCGTTACAATACATTAAAAAAAATACAATTTTTTCAAAGGATATTTGTGAGCCAACCTTTTCTTCACATTCTTTTAGTCTCTATCTGTTTTATTTCAATTTTAATGTATTATATAAAATAAACACTCACCTTATCATCGATACACCTGAGCAGCAGATCCTCGTTGCGTTCATTTTGGCCCAGTTTATTCAACAGCTCGAGTGAGGCAAGAGCGGCAGCCCGATCCTGTGACTCCAAGCCCTTACTGACAACGGCCAGCAGTGGATCGAGCAGAGAATCGCTGAGTGCCAGGTCGGGTGCCACATTGGTGAGCATGTCCAGACCAGTCTGCTTTAGCGCGTTCCAGCGTGCGCCGCAACACAGCAGTGCAAACCGCACGAACGTGATGTCGCCGGCCAGCGCTGCGCTGTTCTCCTCCTCGAACGACAGGTTGCGCGCGATCTGAGCGATCTGCAGCACGCGCTGACCGAACCGGTCCTGAGTGCCCAGGGTGCGACCCACACAAAATAGGTCTTTGTCGTCTGGCTCCAACCTACAAGATGAGACCAACAATTAATTTTCACTGATTAAATTGTCTTATATACATCCATCCAAATTACCTTCTACATTATTTTGAACTCTCTTCCAGAGCACAAGCTTTGCTTTTCTGGGAGAGCCCATTACTTTAATAATATTAAATATTAATATAATAATAATGTATTATATAAGTTTGTATTTGTGAAGTTTGTATTCTAAATTTAAGGCCTATTTATTATATACTTATAGAATTTCACTTTACTTCTTGAACAATATCTTTGAAATGTTATGTTTTGTTTTGTGGCAATAAAGATACTGTTGATACTGTTAAAAAAAAAAATTTCACTAGACAAAGACAGATGGATTTATTTATTAATTTATAAATAAGGTAAGCAAGCAATGGAATAAAATGATTAAATTTATTTCTCCCCAACTTATTATTTTTTTTTTAGTTGTTGAGTTTATTAATTGGCGAAAAATATTGATAATGAATAATAAGACGAAGTTGTCGTCAACCACATTTATTAGAAATAGTGAGATACTAGTTTCGGTTGTTATACCATTATCAATCTCAAACAAACTGAAACTTAAACTGAGTTTGTTTGAGATTGATAATGGTATAACAACCGAAACTAGTATCTCACTATTTTTAATAAATGGTGTGAAAACTTCGTCTTATTATTCATTAAAATTTTTTAAGTAAAATTAGGGAGATTTTTTGGAGTTTCGTAGAGGTAACAATGAGAGTGGAATGTTTTAGTGGGGGTGCTAGGTGGGGAAAATTCAAGTCGCAGCAGTAGTTTAAAGCATTTCTTTCACACACAATCTAGTTTCCTTACCTCAACCGATGTTTTTCACTTTCAGTGGCGGCAGCAGTAGCAGCAACAACAGTTGCTGATGCATCAGATGACGTGGCGACAGCCGAGGCCGAAGTGTCGGCGCTGTCACAGTGAAACGAGTGTTCAAGCGGCGACTTTTTCTTACGCTTCACAAACCGCGTCTCGTCCAACAGCACCTCCAGCTCCTCGTCCTCTAGCACGTCACTCCAAAAGTGACGCATCGAGTAACCGCGCACCTTCTCGTATTGCTCGGTAAACAGTTCTCGTGTTGAGGCTGCAACAAAACAAAAAACAAATGAATAACAATCAGAATATAAGGAACTTGAGACGCATTAGAACTCATCAATCACCATTATCCGATTCATTACCCACGCACAAGTCTCGGACTCATGTGGGCACCATCAGTGGACACCTTTGTATACGTTTTTACTCTCTAACGTCTCTTGTTGGCCTCGCATTTCCCATGGATAGATGATCCTCCTCAAATAATTAAGCCTTTTTTTCTATTTTTTTTTTCTCTCTTTTTTTGTCTTTTTTCGGCTGTAATTTCTTTTTCTCTTCAATTTTCTTTTTAAATTTGTCTTTTTTTTCTTCTATATAAAATCCTACCGATTCAGACTCTGCTTCGCACACAGGCATTGTAGCCCATGTGAAGAATATTCTTTTTCTCTAACTTATTGTCATTACCTATGTACTTGTTTTTTAAAGAGGAAATAAAGAACAAATCAATTCAATTCCATCAGCAAAAAATAAATCAACAATAATAAATTGATGTGTTGATAGAAAATATGTTGACTGACTGTGATGCTTCTCTTAACTTTGCATCAGTGGTGGATTTACGGGGGGGGGGGGGTGCTTTCGGGCTAAAGCCCCCCTCCCCAAATATTAATGTAATTGTTTTACCAATATAATCAGTTTGAAGCTCGTAAAATATTCATTAGCAAGAATTACCTAATTCCACTACTAATTCTCCAATTGTATGAAATCCGTTAACGTTTTAATACTGTATCATTATACAGTAGACAGTAAGACATTTCTTAGTTACATTTACATTGCCTGCAACCAATCAACTCAGTGTTTAGACTTTTGTACTTGCTGAATAGAATGAATGAATGAATAAATTTCATTTCCAAATAAGTTAAAACATTGTAACTAAAATAAAACAACAACAAATTTTCTGTTACAGTATGCTCAAATAGTTACTACACAGTAGCAATTCAAATAAAATTAAAGAATGAAACTGTGATATTCATGAAATAATTGAAAATAGAACACAGAATAACTTGTTAATAAACCAATATGTAATTCGAATCCATTGAAACTAAACTAAACAACTCCGCAACTAACAAACAGTAACTAAGCTAAACAGACAGCTGATCAGCATTTGATCAATATGTATCAGAAACTAAACACAAATGTATAAAAAATATAGTGTCCTAAGAAAATTAGCTTGCATGGCCCATGGCCTTTTTTTGGATCCGCCACTGCTTTGCATTAATGAGACGTGGCCTTTACAAACGCTAATTCTTGTACTCGGCAATAAATGGATTTGATTATGTTGTTGATGATGATGATGATGATGATGATGATGATGATGATGATGATGATGATGATGAATAGTGGGTTAATGTAATATGTAATTATTTCTAGCGATAAACATAACTAATCTACTGACCATGATTGAAGACGGCAGCGTGCGCCATAAGGAAGGTGAGCAGACGGGGATGATGGTGCAGTTTGAGTTGGTGCTTGGCACCGGCGTCGTTGGCCGACAGAAGAGTGCACACGTTGATGGCAAAGTCCTGCTCGTTGGGAAGAGGCGACAACAGCGACAACGCCAGTCGGTCGTATTCGGACGCCTTGTAAAGGCGAGTGTCCAGTCCGTTGCTGGTGCGTATCGAATCTGAAATAATGACAATCAAATTTCATTAGATTAATATAGATTTCATTATTATATCATAACATGCAAAACAAAACAATTAGGGCAAAGACACACTAGGCAGCTTTTCGCCGAGTAAGCCACCGCGCCTTTCGCCGCGTCTACAAACAGATTGAGCGGCGATGTCGCGGCATTGCCGCCTTGACTGCCGCTCCTTAACTCATTTCATTTCATAACCTGCCCACTCATTTCGCCTGAAAATATATTTCAATTCCTCAATAAACATAATTATATCGTTTGAAAAATTATAACATACGAGTGTTGTTTGTAAGTTTTAAAGAAATTACAATACCGTATATATTTGTAATTTTATAAATTTAAAAAGATACAACATATTTACGAAAATAGCCTACATTTTAATTAATTTATTATTTAGCAAATAGATTTTTGACTGTTTAACAAAAACATTTTCTTTAGATTAAAATTTTAGGTTAAGCCTGCTCAATGAAATATTTTAAATAGCTGTACCAACCATAAGCAATACCAAAATTGTACGCTAGTAATTCAAAATTGTAGGTTTTTTCTTTTCTCTCTTTTCAATTGTTTGCATCTAAACTTAAAATATGAACCCCCTAAATGCTGTCACATATAGATGTTCCAAATGAATAATAATAATCAGTATCACAACATTGTTAATGTTATTATTTATTTAAAATATTTTGATTAATAGTTATATACTTACATTGTTTCTTTATTCATATTGTTCATAATGTTTATACCATATTGTTATTATTGAAATGTACCCATGGCTTATCCGACTCCTCCCCACACACGGACAAGTCATCCAAGTGGGGAGTATATTCAAAATTTATTGTATATAATGTATTGTTCTATTATTATATTTTGAATAAACAATTTGAATTTGAATTTGAAAAAAGTTTACTCATCCACTAGGATAATGAATATTCAATCAGGATGAATACACTTTTATTAAAAACTATATTTTAGAAAATCAGAAGTACTTTCAGGTTAGGATATTCATTGAAATTCTTCATATTATAATATAATATAAAGAAATAGCCCACCGTAATTTAAAACTATTTCAAGTGAGTAGTACGTGTAGTATATATGTTATGTGTATGTAAGTGTAGTAGTTTACTACTTGTAGTATATACTAAAAGCATAGTACTATTTTTAGTTTTTACTACAAGTACTACTTGTAGTATACTACAATTATAGTACTACTTGTAATAAACTACAAGATTAATTTTAAATTTTTAATTCATAATATTTTTAATTTATTTATTTCATCAAAATTATTATAAATGTTTTTTTTTGAATAAAAAGTGCTGTGACAAACATGAAGTAATGTGATTGTAATTTAATAAAGAAAATCAAATGTTCTGTTACCTAAAACATTGCAACTGTTTAAAACTGTGATTGTAATGCACCTGGAGATCTCAGGAGTTGCTACAATAAGTATCTATTTATTTTTTTAATATTTAGTCTGTTAAAACTTGGTCCTATAGCTTCCTCTTGGTCCAAGTAAGATCCGTATTGACTTCGGAATTTGGCAGTAGAATAGAGAAATAAAAATATGATAAAAAATATACATCAACCTCTTCGTAGTTAGGTTAGTTCAGGCGAACTAAATTCAATTTGCAAAACTAAAAATACAACTGTCAACTAACAAATCCATCTCAAATGCAAGCAAAGATTCGATACCGTACACAATCAGTTGGAAAAATCCAGATCATATACTAATATCAAACCTCAACATACACTTATTTATAGCGTAATCGGAAAGGAGCTTAACTTACAACCAGCAGATAAGTTGTTAATGTTGGCAGCAGTAATATATTTTGTCAACAATTTTCAAATTAATTCCTTTTTATTTTGAATATTTATTAAATATTCATATATTTTTTAATTTTTCCTCGTTTTACGCTCTCCATGTCGCTGAATAAAGATTAATTCACGAGTACAGAAAATGAATACTTGCAACTTGCAACAACAGAGAGAATAGTTGTAAACTGCTAGGAGTGGAGAATTGAATGAATGCAATAGGAAAGCTTAAATAAGCCGTGGGAAGGACTAGCATTGTTCTAGAACATGATGACTATTAGATTAATCAAAAACAAAGAATTGTTCAACTACCACCCACACTTTAATTCACTAAATTTCCAGATATGGGAAGAAGAATAGTGAGCCCATGATTTGTTGTTTGCTTCAATGAAATAAATAATCATTACAAAGGAAAAATCTCATCAGAAAATGATCTATATTCTGCTTCAATTGAATAAATAATCATTAAAAAAAATTTTCATCAGAAAATTATTTTATGTTCTAAAGATGATCAGACAATATATTTTTTAATACAATTGATAAATATTCTTCAATAAGTTATATTGAAAATAACGATCCAACTAACATTCAATCCACTTCAGTGAATCTCTTTGGGAGATCCGAGAATACATGTGCCTCGGAAGCAAGGTAAGTAGAAAAAAGGTTGTTCTGTTTTTTGCAAACTAGAAGAATGGTGGTGGTATGACGTATTTCAGTTCAGTATGGCATTGAGTAACCAATATCATTGACAGCTGATCAAGATGATATTATAGATTCAAATCTGTGATATGCAAAAAACATCATTTTTTAACCGACTTCCAAAAACAACAAGGTTACTATATTCGACCTGTTTTTTTTTTATGTTTGTACATCAATCATTTGAACAATATTGAACCGATTTCGATGAATTTTTTTTTAAATGAAAGAGCATCGCTCAGCGGTGGTCCCATCCAAGTTTTGCAAGGATTGGCCCAATACTTAGCCCAATATTAAACAAAAAGGAGCATTCTTCGATGTCTTCATTTCAATCAAGTTTGAATAGGATAGTTCCACACATAACCGCCAATCGGATCACCGGTGTCGTTTACCAGGCTGATCATTGTATCATATGGAGCGCTTTACATCTAGACGGTTTTCGAAATCATATGATGCAATGCAATTATGCCGGGTAAACGACATCGGTTACCCAAAGCTGGTTCAGTGTGAAAGAAGTCTTTAATGTCCCGTTTTGACCAATCACGTGAACTTAATTTGAATCGAGAATAAGAAGAATATAATATTTCTGTCCATATGTTCATATGAAAATTGTAAATAATTCAGTTGATGTTATTGAGTCATAGGAATAAGGTTATTTAGTTTCAATCATAGTTGGAGAATTTGGAAAAACAGCTGATCTCAGAAGTATTTTTAGTTTCCCTGCTGTGATGGAGCATTCCATATTATTCTTTATATTTATTCGCCATATTATAACATTTATTCGCCATTATCGTACATGTGCGTACAATGGGCTATTTTGAGGTTATGTTTGATGATCCTTCTGTACTAGCTAAAAGTTTATGTTTTTTATATTGAAAAAATACATTTGACTAATATCGCGAAAAATATCGTACATAACTCGTCCAGGAAGAAGTTTACTATTCTC
This sequence comes from Conomelus anceps, assembly GCA_948455865.1. NCBI lineage: Eukaryota > Metazoa > Arthropoda > Insecta > Hemiptera > Delphacidae > Conomelus > Conomelus anceps. The sequence goes on along the minus strand of OX418227.1, from coordinate 30,800,941 downwards.
GTATGATAATACCGCACTCAACTTCATCTCCTGCGTTAACTTATCATATTTTCAGTAAACACAAATTTCCACACTTGTAACGTAATATAGGCCTACTATTTCAGTGTAGGTATATTCTGAAAGGGACCACATCAAAATGAATCAAAAGCCATTTCACTTTTAAGGAGCCTTTCGCTATTATAATTTTCCTATATACAATATTCCACATTAAATAAAACGTTGTAGAATTTTCCTTAGTTTATCTTTTCTTATAAGTGGATTTTTAGTTACTTAACTTTCGATGCTATAAATTAATTATTGGCTTGCTAATTCGATAAATATTTCATAATGTAGGCTTTAAAAAATTTCTCATGTTTTCTAAGTTTGAAAATTCAACTAAAAAGCTTAAAATAAAACATATTTTAAAACAAAAAAAGAAACCGACTTCAGTGAAATGATAAAATACTCACGTACTAAAAAGTTTAAAATAAAGTATTTACTTTAAACTGAGAAAATTTTTAATTTCATACAAGTAATCTTTTGAAGTCGGCGCCAAATTTCCCATAAACTTCTAAAATATAACAGAAACTGACACTTTATTTCAGTAAAAGTGAGTGTAAATCACATTTAATCGAAATACAGTGTTAGTTTTGATATTAGATAGAATTTCTTATCAATTACTGTATTTCAGTAAAAGTGAGTGTAAATCACATATTTAATTGAAATACGCAGTGTTCATCCTCCAAAAAAATACAGTGTTAGTTTTGATATTAGATAGAATTTCTTATCAACTTCATAAAATATTTGGCGCCGACTTCAAAAGATTACTTGTATGAAATTTAAAATTTTCTCAGTTTAAAGTAAATACTTTATTTTAAACTTTTTAGTACGTGAGTATTTTATCATTTCACTGAAGTCGGTTTCTTTTTTTGTTTTAAAATATGTTTTATTGTAGTGGAAAGTGTATAAATAGAACTGAAATTTGCAAGTAAGGGTCATTCTGAACAGAGTGACTTAATAACCTTCAATAACCTTGCCTTGGGAAGTACCGAATTTCTTGTCAGATGCGTGAATTGAAATTTACTGACACGAAAACACAAAAATCACAAACAAGGGAAAGTAATAAATTATATCATTTAAAATGTTTTTGTTTTTATTTCTCATGAACAACAGTATGATATACTTCGACGTATTTTTTGGGCCATACATGATGTTTTGATATCCATCTGGTAAGGAATAATTATTATTCATTCATTAAATTTACTAAGCAAGACAGCTATAGAAGATAGTTGGTGTGAGAAAGAAGCAGAAACACATGAGAAAAAGAAGGAAATGGAGAGAAGCAAGACACACAATTTTTTCAAAACATTAATAACTAGCACAAGGAATTCAAATTCGAATGATTATCATTTGTATCTAAATACAATATATGACTAATGACCTAACAATATATAACTGAAATATAAAAGTTTTATATATCAGTTATATATAAATAAAAAAAACAACATATATATTACTTATATATAAATATAAGTATAGCTGACGGCGAAAGCCAAGCTTAGGATGTTTATAAATAATATAATGGTTGTATTGTTAACATGAAATTGAGAATAAAACATCATTTCTACTACTACAAATTAATATAAGTAGCAATTAACAATAAAAACATATACAACCTAGCAATCTATAACCTAACAATGAATAACAACACCATCAATTAATCAATCATATTTATTCACAAAAATACACTCATTTAAAGGTCTTTCTAAACCTTTTAAGGTTATAAAGCAGGTGTCTGCTTACAAAATACTCAAATATTGTGAAATACAGATGTCTTTATTTATTATTGTCTCATTGTCTTCATCAAGGGCGGAGTTAGGACTCCAAATTTTAACAAAATTTATTCTATTTTGTTCTATTATTCCAAATTATGTACTACCTATTTGACGGTTTGATAAATTGTCAGCCCCTTCAAAACCAACTTCAAATTTATTCTTACTTACAAGTGAGACCCTTTCTTCCATTCAACCGATGGTTTCAGCAAGAGGGATATTGAGAGCGCGAGAAACGATGCAAATAGAAAGAGAGGGCGCTAGAGTGAAAGAGAGTACGACCGACGAAGAGAGAGATAATTTGACATAAACAAAACCACGTGTCTAGAGTGCTGTGGTGGGGGAAGGTTTGCAGCCAGCCGGCAGGTAGTGAGTGATAAGATGACGGGGAAGGGTGGAAGAGAGTTTAAGACGATGAAGGAGGGTAGTGGGGGGGCGAACAATGATGAAGGGTGGGGGAGTCCTACTAATGATAAGCAGCAGGCCGCCGGTTCAGAGTGGCAAGGACACAATCACAACACAGACAGCCTTGACCTAGGTAGAGTACACACTGAGAGTAAGAGAAAAAGAGAGAGAGTCATTGACCGAATGAGGAGGTCAATCGCGAGAGAGCCTACTCAACACTTGCCAAGCCTACCACTCCCCCTCACAAAATCACTAACCACCTTTCAAGCTCCCCCCCCCCATTCTTAGAATACTAGAACGCCTGGCAGTCTGCAACCACAGTACACACCGTTTCAGGGGGGGGGGGGGGGGGAGTCACCTCACGACCGTCACAAGAAGTTGGGGGCTGCAGCTTGAGAGAAAGGGCAAGGCGCAAGCAGAAACGCAGACTTGGTGACGTGACACCGGTTGACTTTTTTTGCAACACAAAAATGGATTAGCCTGTGCTAATCTAAGCCAGGGTGAAGTACGGTACGACATAGAAACGAAGACTTAGTGAAACATTTCAGAATAGAATACATTCTGAGAAACATAAAGATTTGAAAATTCGTCAAGCTCAGCTAGGTCTAAAAGCTTTACAGGTGGATAGAATTACTTCTCCCTATGAACTAGCTTGTAAATCTGACTCGAAGATTGATATAGAAAACAGTACCAAAAGGAAATGGAGGAAATTCATGAACTTGCAATATCAAAGCTGAAAACTGTATATCTTAATCAAATTGAAGAAAAAGCTGAACTTCTTCAACACAGAAATGGATTAGACTCTGCAATAGAATCGAGACTGAGATCTAATGCAAATTAAAGCATAGGCTTGGTGACTTTCTCTGTAACACAGGAATGGATTAGACCACGCAAATCAAAGCGGCGTTGAGGTCTGGTTCATATTTGTGTTATACACAAAGTCTTCCTGCATAACGTCACCAAGCCTGCATTACTATCAATTTATGCCTTAATACTGGGCCCTAACAGTTGTATAAAGTTAATCACCTCAGCAGTGGCATAACTATGGAGATCAGGGAGATAGATCCCCCCAGATACTTAACAAAAGAAATTTTGGAATTTTAGCAAGCCCTGAAAGTAATTTTTGAAAAAAGGCGTCTTGGAATCGCTAAAAATGTATTTTAGGGATTATTTACAAAACATTTCCGGTGGAGTACCCCAGACCCCCCAACATGCTACATTAAGTTTGAATTACTGTTAGGAAACCCCTCCTTCTCCCTTTAAAATACATTTTTAAGCACGGTACTATATTTTACCCAAATCGGGAGAGGTGGGGGATCAAAAATAGGAGTGAACATAGTTTCAAGTTGGCCTGCTCTAAAGTTTGGCTACATGAACAACACATGTTTAGCTCCAGAGATCTCCCACTGACAATAATGCAAAAACTAGATGAAAATCTTAGACACACTATTTGGGTTAGAAAGGGTTAATTTGTGTCTAGAATCGCTTAAAATGGTGGTTTTAAAAGAATTGCTTTTCAAAAATTTCCCGGAGTGTACCCCAAACCCCCCTTTTGAATAGACTATACATTATGTTATTGAATTATTGTTAGAGAACGCCTCCTTCTCTTATAGTGTACTATATATAGTGCTGGAGCCTAACCCCCAGATTACATCATTGGTCATCCCCCCCCCCCACAACCAGGGCAGGGTCATTTATTAAGGTAATGAACGGTAATGAAAGGTATTTCCATGTTTTTTTTTTGTTTTTTTTGGGAGGATGAAGCCCACATAGGTCTGAGACCTGTGCGTGGGTAATGAATTGGATGATGGTGATTGATGAGTTGGACCTACAGTTTTAGGTGGGTTCCGAACCACCAGGAAGTGATTTTACAGCAGAGAACAGAGTATTTTTTGCTGGCCAATCCAATTGTGATTTACAATCACATATAGACATTTACAAGATTTCCAAATGATCCAGAGTTCACTAGAATTGGCACAACTGTTTAAATACTGTCAATGGGTCCTAGTTTTCCAAACGTAAAATCTTGAAGACACCGTAAACTTCATATTTGAAAGTATCAGAAATTAGTAATTAAATTGATAGAAAATTGGTGGAGAGCGACCAATTGATAGAAAATTGATTAGTTTATGGTACTAAATAGATGTAATATATTTTAATGTGGTATGGAATATTTTATACAAGTTCTCAGAGGAATAAAATGTTTCTATTTCATTTTACTGTAAATTACTTTCCTCTCTTTTTATCAATTAAAACCACTACTTTTGACTTTAGAAATAAAAAATAAAAAAAATAGAAAAGTTCATTTCTGTCGGTAGGCATACCACGAGTTCATTGAGCACTGTAACGGTTACGTGGCTTCACTGGTCACATTTTTAGTACTGAATAAAAATAATCTGGCACCTAAATGGAAGCAAACACGTGGAATCAGCTAAAATTTACAGTCTACTTTAATCATGGATCAATAAAAAACATCAATAAAAAATCGATTGATAAGAGAGTTTAAGAAGAATTCAAGAAGGTGGGAAGCAAGTTCTCTGTTATCTACATATCTGATTTTTGGGTTTGAAATTATTATTCATTTTGCATACATTCCTCAATAAAGAATTCACAGGCAGTCATTTTCTTTTCCACTTCTAATTGCATACATTCATCATTGATTGATAAAAAATGATTGTAACTAAATGAATGACTAGCAAAGTAAGCTACAAAAATTCCCTGACTTTCCCCTGATCTTTAATAAAATTTTCCCTGAACAATATAAGGTACTAGCCGGCAGGCTCGCTTCGCTCGCCTTAACCGTCTAGGCAGGGGGCAGAGTCCCCCCCCGGACCCCAGGAAGTGGTTTCTTCAAATTCGTGAATCGATCGAGCACTATTGTTTGTTGATCATCTGTAGTCTTGGATACGAGCACAGTTATTCAATTCACAACTCCATATATCTTATATCTAATTTTTTTTAATTTTCCATTTTGGCAGTATTTTTGGATTTTTTCAAAATTCTTTCTTAGCATGCATCTCGAGCCCCAATGGGACATGTGTACCAAATTTCAACTTAATTAGTCATGTGGTTTTCGAGAAACGCTGATGAATGAGTCACGAAATTTATAGAGATGAAAAAAGAATACCTTAGCGAATAATCAAAACAATTTTATGTTTGTTAGCTTATCTAGCTTAATTGTCTGGTTGTCCATCTAAAAACGCATTTCAAGTTCAATATTGGAGCATTTCATGTGAGTGTTTCTACAATAATTAGTATAATTATTATTAAATAATTACTACGAAGTTTTCCCGATATTTTTTATATTCCATGACTTTTCCAGAATTTAAAATTCCCTGACTTTTCCCGGTCCCTAGTCACTCAGTAGTAATATACGTAGCCACATCTGGACTACTTTTTTTGATAATTTTCAAACTTTATTCCCGTTTAACAGTGATAACTACCTACCTAATGATTAATTAATTATAATCATGATAATTACCGTTCTTTAATACTTGAAAGTTCGGATTAGCAGACTTTGATTACTTGATACTTTCAAACCTGATTCCGTTTAAACCGGACAGTGCCCACAAACCGACAAGTCCGGATTACCGAGACGCTATTTGTACACGGCTGATCCCGACACCAACCTCCTCACTGGGCAGCTTGCACTTCTAGTCTGGAGCAGTATGTTCATGTTGCTGCTATTCGGGTGCGCGACAAACTACCAAAACCTATCAGCCTTCTGCGCATGCGTACAAATACTACTACAACTACACCAAGACAAGAATTTCATTCATGATCTCCTCAGTTACTACTCGCGCGTTTAATCAATGGACGACCAACGCAAGCGAGCGAGCACACATACACAACTACTACGGGGTCAGGTACTACGCCAGTAGTAGGCTGCAACGGAGAAGTCAAGACCCAACAACAACAACAACAACAACAAAGTATTCGCGTGTCTATCAGCTGATTGTCAAGGTCACTGAAATCAAGGACAGGGGGGATGTTATACTGCCCTCCCCACCACCTAGAAACCTGTGATCCCCACCCATCAATGAAAACAACTTAGGGCCGTATTTATGAACGTTCCTTCATTCTCTCTTGACTAGAGGTACTCTAAAGTTACTATAAATACTTTACAAATTTCATAAGTACCTCCAGTCAAGAGACTGAAGATACGATAATCAATCAAGGTGTTGTACTTCGTATTGGTGATGTGATAGATATCCCTAAACAAATGGTCGACGAGTGCCGTAGCAGGTATCTGTTCAATCAGAGATAAGCTACGAAACTCCTGGGCGCTCTTTGTAAGGGTGACCGATTAGATTGGCCAGCAAAAAAGACTGTTTTCTGCTGTAAAATCACTTTCCGGTGGTTCGGACCCCACATAAAACAGTAGGTCCATCTCATCAATCACAATAATCCAATTCATTACCCACGCATAGGTCTCAGACCTATGTGGGCTTCATCCTCCGAGAAAAAAAGGGAAAAATAAGACTTGTTATCGCAACTACATTATTTCTAATAAACGATATACTGAAATTTCGTCAGTCATGACTTTCTTAACCAAACTGAAACTGAAACTAAAATATAGAACAGCTACACCAATATACAGTATACCCTACACAGACTAATAATATTGGCCAAAAGAATGCGAATAGTAGGCTGTCCTAAGCTACGTTAGAAGTACGCAATTGGCTTATGGCTGAGACCACACCCACTCGATCAGCCAATGACAAAGCTCCAGCACAGTTCCTCCTATCACAGGCTTCGACACTGCCATTCTGTTAGCCAATAACATCAGTACTTCATATGACGCTGTTCTGTATATTAAATTAAGTTTGACTGGAGTTGAGAATGGCATGAAATTTGTGGTGAGTTTAACACAGAATGCAAAAATATATTAATTTAAAATAATATTAGTTAATCTGTGGAGTTATATTCTCAAGATGATTCAACGTGGTGAAAGACTATATCAAGAACTCGTCCCATAATCGGGAAGTGATAGCCGCGAGCCGTAGCAGGTATCTGTTGAATCAGATAGAGATAAGCTGCGTTCCCGTAGGTCCTGTTCGTAACGGTGACCGATTAGATTGGCCAGCAAAAAAGACACTGTTCTCTGCTGTAAAATCATTCCCGGTGGTTCGGAACCCACCTAAAACTGTAGGTCCAACTCATCAATCACCATCATCTAACTCATTACCCACGCACAGGTCTCAGACCTATGTGGGCTTCATCCTCCAAAAAAAAATTTGCTTACCAAATTCTTAAATTATGGAACGCAAGCTCAAGATGTAAGTTTAGCAGTTTCTATGTCATATATATATATATATATATTTATTTTTTTCATACATACTATTACTATTCTAATACTATTTAGTCTTAAGACTAATGAACAACTTTTTTCTGGCTTATATTACTTAACTAAACTTAAATCAAATAAATCCTCTTTAGGGTGTCTTAGCTACATCGATGTACACTTACGTTTGTACTACTTAGCTGGGTTTCACTCAATCATTGCTCTGCTTTTTAACTGGACACTGACACTTGAATCAAGCACTAAACTAATTCAAAAGGCTTCTCCTTTTGAGGCTTCGCACCAATCCTCCATTGTCCAGTAGCTGGATTGCTTCCGTGTTGTTGTGATTGTGGAGACGTGCTTCATGTTTTGCAGCATACCTCTGGATTTCGCTGGATACCAGGTCGACTCCAGGTCTCAATTCAATTTCAATTCAATCCTTTATTTCCATGTAAAATAACACTTGGTCTCTATGGAGATAGCTGTTCCTCACATACCAAGGTGCATTAACAGCACCTTGTTCTGGAATCGTTGTATGATGTTGACATTGCTTTGTTTGTACACCCCCAAAGTTGACATAAGTCCAGACTGGTTTCAAGACTTGATTGTAGATCAGCACTTGATTAGGATTGAAAATGTGGAGTTTCTTCCAATCAACCAGTAAAGTTTCTCGTACTTTATCCCAAGCTTTTCTTTTTGACATGGGCCTTCCAGCAAAGCTTTGCATCCAAAGTTATTCCAAGGTACTTCGCTTTTTTAGAATATGAACTAACTCCATTATTTATGATTATTGAAATAGGCTTACATTTCATGTTGTACCTGATCGATAGTGGAATGTTTCTCCCAAAAGCCAAATTGATGATCTGGTATCAACTGATTTCCATCAATAATTGGTATAAGGTTGTTCAGTAACATTCTTTCATGTTGGTGAAATTCATCTGTGTACCTGATCAATAGTGGAATGTTTCTTCCTAAAGCCAAATTGATAATTTAATATCAACTGATTTCCATCAATAATTGATTTAAAGCTGTTCAGTATTATTCTTTTAGACAGCTTGGACATTACTGGTAATAATGATATAGGCCAATATGCAGACTTCATGTGTTTTTTCAGCTTTAGGTAACATTTTGTCACTGCTCATGTATGGAATTGTCGTATGGAGCCTGTACTGTACATATCAACCCCCTAAAAACAGCGCAGAAGCTTATAATAAAGATCATCACAAAGAAGCCAACCCGCTATCCCTCGGAGCTTCTGTTTAGTGATTTCAAAGTATTGGATCCCAGACAGCTGTATGCAAAGGAAGTAGCATATAGGTTGCACAAAGACAAATCTGCCTTCCAGAATAGGAATCACGAACACAACACCAGAAACAGGCATCTCCTCTTATCAAACAGGGCAAAAAAGGCTCTCTATCAAAGACACTACAACCATCTTGCACCAAAAATCTACAACTAATTCCTGAAAACATTAAATCAATAGGACATATCAAAAAATTCAAGCAACAGCTTCATAACTGGCTAATAAATATTGACAGACAGCATATAGATAGGATTTTTTCATACAATTAACTTGTAATTTTGAAAACTGACCAATCCTTAATCCTATATCCTATTTTTAACTAAACCTCCTTTTTCCTCTACTAACACCTACTCTAGAACATGGCATGCCATAGTGGGGTAGGATGATTTCCTAAATATATATTATATTTATTATATGTATCTTATTACCAGAATATAATTATTGAACGGCTTGGTCAAAATTCTTAAAATTCTTTTTATTGTATATTGAAAAATGGAAATAAAATTATTATTTATTTATTATCTATCACCTCTGCTACTTTCCACATGCTAGAAACATATCTGAGTCTGAATGCAGCATTTATGATATTAGTTAACTTGACTATTAAAGCAATAGAATTGGGATAGTATTGAAAAATCTACCAATGGCTTTCCTTGGTAGATTTTTCATTGCTATCCCTGTTATAAGATCGAACCCTGGAGCTTTGTTTCGATGTTTTTTATTTCTTTACTGGCTCATTGATAATTTTGACTTCTTCCCGTGTGACTGAATTCTTGACTTCCCTGAATAAAATTCCCATCTTCTTTTTCTTGATTCATATTGTGTGGTTCAAAAACATTCACTAGACGAATGAATGTGCTTTTTCTTCATCATTTCTAGCCCTTGAACCATTCTGTTTTTTTAGAAGAGGAGCATGTTGCGTAAGTCGTAAATAAAAACAATAAATTTAATGGAATTCAAAACGATTAAACGTTCAATTTCATAAAAAATCCAAATAGAATTCATATTAATAAATAAAAAGATTATTTCTCATTGACTTATAAGAATGGGAAATCTTTTTATTTCCTTTTTAGAAGGATGAAGTCCACATAGGTCTGAAACCTGTGCGTGGGTAATGAGTTGGATGATGGTGATTGATGAGTTGGAACTACAGTCCAATCTGTATCGATTTCAATCTTTAAAATCCAATACTTCAAATTCTTTAGCTCCTCAATTTCAATACGATTAATACATAATTGGAAATTTTTCAAGCCTTCAGCACACAATACTAATGTGTTTTAATAAATTGGTCGGCCTCAACCCCCTATTTTCCACTAAGATCTTTCATAATTTAGTATTGTCATCTCTCACACGTTTTTTACCTTGAGATGCAAAATACTAATATTATTGATAAAAATACTATTATTGATATTATTGTAAAAGACAAAATACTAATATTATTGTAATTCTGTACTCAATTATTATTTTTTATTTTAATGTTATAATTGTACATTCAACCAGGGCATTCTAATCTTGAATTAATGCTATGATTTCTTCTAATTTGTATTCTTAATATAATTTTTAATTTCAAATATTCAATTATTGTACTGCTTGGATGTTTTGTATTTGCTGCAATTGTAAAGGAACATTCATTTTTAGCGGTAGGCCAATCCCTAGTAGAGAGAGAAAATCCCTCCAGTACATGATTTCGATTTCACCGCAGCCAACAGCAAGATATAACAGTTAAAATGTCTATTTCTAGACAAAAAGCTAACAACTACAAACTACAAACATAGGAAGCTGACTACACGGTTTACAGCAAGGAAAACAATGAGCATTGACAAGTGCGTGGGCTGAAATTCTGCACAACACTTTCGAAATCTGTCGATTATTTGATGATTCGATTCAGAGAGAGAGAGAGAGAGAGAGAGAGAGAGAGAGAGAGAGAGAGAGTGAGAGAGCTGGGTAAAAAATAGCCAGGAAACAACCGACATAACAATTCTGGGAGGAATAACAGATAATAAAAACAATCTCTTCTTTCTCACTGTCTCTGTTTCTGTCGCTCCTCTCCATTAGAATCAATAGAGCAGATAAAATGGCTTGGAAGCAGCAAGCAAGGAAGCAAGCAAGCTTCGCCCATCTGTTATTATTTTTGGACCAATTTAAGCTGGCAGCAACAGCAGCTGTAGACTCTTTACCACATCCATCAATAAAAACGAGCGAGCTGAACTAGCAGACTGACTTCAAACAAGAAAATTCCATTTTATTTCTTTCTTTTTCGGAGGATGAAGCCCACATAGGTCTGAGACCTGTGCGTGGGTAATGAATTGGATGATGGTGATTGATGAGTTGGACCTACAGTTTCTGGTGGGCTCCTAACCACCGGGAAGTGATTTTACAGCAGAGAACAGACTTTATTCTGACCAATCCAATCGGTCACCCTTACAAAGAGCGCCCAGAAGTTTCGTAGCTTACCTCTGATTGAACAGATACGTGCTACGGCACTCGGCTATCTCTTCCCTAACAAGAGCATGTATTTGTTTTCGTTGATAAATCATTATTCTATTCTATATTACGTATTAAAACGTGATCATCGAACGGTCGTAATCATATTAAAACTATTATAATATGATCTATTGAACTGCATACCAACAATCTGTTAACTTGCATCAGCTTGAAAGTGAGATGATTTTCAATAATTGAAATTAGCTAGCCTAAACTTACCTAAATGTTACGGTGATGAAATATTTTGCATTTTTTTTATAGATAAGCAAAATCAAAAGGGACCTAACTAGAAGGAGGCCAAGTTTAAAGAGTTTATAATCTATCATTCAAGAGATTTTCTATGCGCAGAGGGACGGATAACGGTACTATTTAAATAAGGCTCCTAACCACCGGGAAATGATTTTACAGCAGAAAACAGTCTTTTTTGCTGGCTAATCCAATCGGTCACCCTTACAAAAGAGGGCCCAGGAGTTTCGCAGCTTATCCACTCACTCGTAGCTTATTTCAACCCCCACTCAACCAAGATTCTTTCCTTTGCTTCAAATACGATCAAAAATTCACGTTTAGAAGCAAAAATCATGCACAGATCATTTTTTGAATGATACACATGCACTAAATCCTCGATTGCATTGGGCTAGTTAACTCGCTACTAGCCGGCAAATTTAAAAGCTGGTTAATCAAGATAGTGAGACAGTCGTAAAAACTTTCCACTCCTTTAGTAGCCGAAACTAATCCCTCTTTGTTAAACCACATGACAATAATACACTCGCAGCTAGTTTACAATGATTGCACACGGATCGTTTATTAGCTAGAAGCCTAAAAGCTAGCGAGTAACAGGAAAAGTCAGCCGGACAACTTTTTTTGTTGATTGAAGATAGTTTGCTAGTTAGCTAAATAAATAAATAAATTTTACTGTCTTGTAACCATTATGGTAATTGACAACGTCAGTTGCTAGTGAACGCGATTACACTGGAAAGTTTACAGATTGTAAATTCGCCGGCGAGTAACTTTAACTAACTAAACGGTAATTAACTTTAATGACGCATAAAAATAATTTTTCCAACAAGATGAACCAATTCTTTGAAATGCAAGGCTTAGTATATGACGTTTTAAGCGATACAGAAATGAATTAGACTGTACAAACAGAAGCGAGGGTATGATCTAACTCATTGCTGTGTTTCACGAAAAGTCGCCCTGCGTCATGTCAACAAGCCTCCGTTTTTATTTGCGCCAGATTGTAACTAGAGTACAAAATAATAAAGTAAAGATATGTGGCTTTCAATGAGGTCTTATAAACCAGAATCTGAAATATCAACTGTTCTCATTTTTCCATAGATTAGGTGAAGTGATAGCCGTGAGCCGTAGCAGGTATCTGTTCAATCTGATACATAAGCTACGTTCTCCTGGGTCCACTTTGTAAGCTACGTTCTCCTGGGTCCACTTTGTAAGCTACGTTCTCCTGGTTCCACTTTGTAAGCTACGTTCTCCTGGGTCCACTTTGTAACGGTGACCGATTAGATTGGCCAGCAAAAAAACACTGTTCTCTGCTGTAAAATCAATTCCCGGTGGTTCGGAACCCTCCTAAAACTGTAGGTCCAACTCATCAATCACCATCATCCAACTCATTACCCACGCACAGGTCTCAGACTTATGTGGGCTTCATCCTCTCATCCTCAAGAAAGAAAAGGTTCAAATTTCAACTGAAACTTCAGTGTTGATTCAATAACTATTAAGGTAGGAAAGTGAGATCGATATCAAAACTGATGTAGTAGTTTAATACAATACCGTCTGACAGAAAAAAGCCAACTTGTGTCCCATGCTTAGTTGGCACGTATTTATGAACTTAACTCAATCAAAACTTGAAAAACCTTTTTGTGAATGATTTTCATGTCTCCTTGAGAAAACCTTGAGATACATAAATACGGTCTTGAAAATTGGATAACCATACTTTTCACAGATTTTCGAGATGACAGCGATAGCAGTAGGATATTATTTTATTTTTCGCAAAATAATTCATGAAAAAATGTCTTTCTCATTGCTTTGAATAGCATTACTTAAGCTTAATAGTCAATAACTCGAGAAATATATTTGAAAAAGGAGATAAAAGTCAGCACAGGACAGCTTTAAATTGAATGCAACCACAGCGGGTGGTTTATTGGTGGGGGTGGTAGTGTGGTGAGGGGGGGGGTTAAGTTAAGAGCCGCAGCATTGATCCAGCCAGCAGTGGCGGGCCGCCAGGGTTAGGACGTTAAACACAAAATTTCCCTTTCATTTCCCTTCAATTTCCCTATTTTCCAGCTCAGTAGAGCTATTTGAGCCCTGTAATGTAACCTCACGAACTTCGCTACTCATCACCACAATATTCGACTGAACCGTTAATCAACTATTCTGATAAACTCACTCACTACCTTTATTTTACCTTTATTTTTGGTAAACTATTAATATTAAGGTCACATAAATTTACAGGAATTTCCGTCAATGATAGATGATGCCAGAAAAAGTTAAACTTTACAGTTAATAGAACAATAATAATAATAAAAAAAAATATAAATATTTTATTGATGAGAACCTTACAAGTAGATCAACCTCTACCGTTTGAGCCATGTTGTGGGAAACATGATGGACTTGCAATTTTAGGTGGGTTTCGAACCACCGTGTGATTACCGAAGTAGATTACCTAAAATTACAGCTGCCTGTCACCCATCTTTAGAGAAATTACACAGGGCAATAATTATTTACAGGTTGCAAGATTGAATTGAAAATGGATTTCCAGTATGTAATAATATTTATCTTGCTTAAAATCGTCAATAAAAATTGAATTTAATAGTCTCCATTTTCCTTCTTCTTCTTCTCCTTCTACCAACTCTAATTCTTCACTTTTCTCCTAATTTTTCTTCCTCTCCTCTTTCAATACCTTCTTATTCTCCATCGATAGTTTAGTCGACAGATAACAGCAAGTAGCTGCTTATCACACAGAACTAACATTTTACCCGGACTTGCCCGGGAATCCAGTTTGGAGTTTCAGGGACTTTCCTGAGAGATAACTTATGGTAGGGTCACAATATGACAAAATTGGGGAGGGTGAGTGAAATTGCAGTGTAGATAGCCATACAGTTCAGCTGTTTGAAAAGAGAAGTGCAGCTGGGTACTTAGCAGCTGCATTATTGACACATAACTAATCTGTTGATTTAGCTTGTGATAGATACATTGGCGTATCATCTATATCTGTATCATCATAGTGACGTATCATGTATCAGCAGAGCTGCTCTATGGGTTTCCTGCATCAAATAAACTGTGTTTTTGACGCTGGGTACTTAGCAGCTGCATTATTGACACATAACTAATCTGTTGATTTAGCTTGTGATAGATACATTGGCGTATCATCTATATCTGTATCATCATAGTGACGTATCATGTATTAGCAGAGCTGCTCTATGGGTTTCCTGCATCAAATAAACTGTGTTTTTGACGCTGGGTACTTAGCAGCTGCATTATTGACACACACCTAATCTGTTGATTTGACTTGAGATAGATACATTGGCGTATCATCTATATCTGTATCATCATAGTGACGTATCAAGTATCAGCTGCTTTATGGGTTTCCTGCATCTAACCGAGTTTACAAAAATGCTGAAATTCAAACATTAATTTGAAAACGGTAAATATAAAATGAAATTGGGCTTCGAGGTGAACTGAATAGAGTTTAGAGGAAGGTTTGTGCTAAATTTAGTGTTCCAAATCGTTACGGTTTTGTGAAATCCCTAAGGCCCGTTTCATACACATCAATTTCAACCGTACGGTAAAATCTCGAACGGTTCACATTCCAACAGTGGCGCGACGAAATAAATGAGGCTCTTCACACACATCGATATTATGCCGAACGGTAATGACAACCGTCCGTTGCCATGAAGCAGCCGTCCAATCTCTCGACCAGGACGGCCGCCGTTCGGTAGGCAATGTGTAAAGGTACAGAAAACTTGTGGGCAATTTCACACACATCGAATTTGACCGTACGATAATTTGCATTGTTTATTCAATGCATCATCTATTTGCATTGCTTTTCCTCTACAGAGACTTCTCTCTGCCTATATAAATAAAGTAATTTTATTTTTAATGAATAATAAGACGAAATTGTCACAACCACATTTATTAAAACTTCGAGAAACTAGTTTCGGTTTTTACACCATCATCAATCTCAATCAAACTCTTGAGTTTGATTGAGATTGATGATGGTGTAACAACCGAAACTAGTTTCTCGAAGTTTTAATAAATGTGGTTGTGACAATTTCGTCTTATTATTCATTGTGGATACCTTCCACAATATCACCTTCGCCATTACTAAGAGAGTTAATTTTATTTTCATCTCATCTTTATCTATCCCCATAAAACCGTTCGGAGTTCAAAATCTGTTCACTTTTGTCCATTCTGTCAGAGATCAACCGAACGGCTGAAATCGTATGGCCGATACCGATGTGTGTGAAACGGCCCTAAGACTGACACACACACACACACCTCTACTCTCTCTTATAATAAAGAATAAAGAATTACTGTAGCAGATGTTTGTGAGTATAGTTGCTTACCGCAGACATTGTGCTGTGCATGATTGTAGACGAGTGGCACGGTGTGCAGCGCCTTGACCGACCACCTCGGCCTGTGCCGGCTGTTGTCGTCGTCATCCTCGGCCGTCCTCTCCACTACATCGCCCAGAAAGTGCGCCTTCTCATACCTATCCAGGTACCTGCACACAATTATACTAGATATAGGACACCACCACACAACAATTCAAATCAATTATATTCACACAACACACAATACAATAGAACAAAATATAGATATTGTTACGGGTTCTAATAGCTAAAATAAGACTGGCAACACTAAAGTCCACACTTGCACTTTATTTACACAAATTAGTCTATTTACACAAATTAATTGTAAGTTCAATTAATTAAATAAAAACAGATCATCAAATGACAAGCTAATACTTATTTTCAGTAATTATTTACAAGAAAAAAAGAATAATTAATTACAGGCTGATCAATAATAAAAGAAACTAGAGTCAAATAAACTGTACAATAATGCAGAAAGAAATGATAAAAAGAGCAACTAATCACTTACAAAACACAGTCCCATTCGTTATTTGACAGTCCCAAATAATATCACTTAACACAACGTCTTTAAACTATTAGTAAGCTCATAAACAGTAAACAATTGTCTCTGCACTTGACACTGTCTAAAGACTGAATAAAGCACTGTTTACTCCACTGGCACTGGATTGTCTCTCTCCCGAGATCTGTAATACAATCTGTCACACAGGTTTGTGAACTAACTGTCACGGAAGCTTTTGTAAAACTCAACTCAATGGTTCACGTGAGCTCCTTTATATACGAGATAGTTGTCATAATTCCAAGAACTGGAATCACCAGACGTTTCGAGAAGGCCAAGGAACATGATCTCGATTGTTCAAGAAGTCTGAAGAAATCATGAGAAGTCTCGAGAAATCAATTGAGTGACAGAGTTGCAGACTTGAATAATAAGAGTGACAAAGACATGTCAAAAGAGAACGCAAGAGAGCAGGAGAACGCATATTGTGTTTGAAGTCACGTACGATCATGAATGGAATGATCTATGTAGAATAACATAGTTCTATGTGCGTAAATAACTGCTTTGCTTGCTTTTGTAACAATATATATTTCAATATAAAATAACATTAAATAAGGAAGTAGGGCTAGTCTGGTGTGAAATGTAAAGCCTTTCAAACTATGGTAACACCATGTACTAGGAAAGGTTTTTGGGAGGGGTAAGTGAAGAGAGAATAGGAAGGAAAAGGAGTATTGTAGTCATCCAGTATCATATATCAGCAAGCAAGCACACAATCAGAAAAGCTTGTTTAAATTTCATTCACAAATCAAAAAAAGTATATGCTCTTGATCCAGGCGATGACATTATATTTTATTTTTTTGTAATTTTATTGTTGCTGATGTAATGTTCAGGTATTTTGTTAATTATTTTCTAACTTATGTAAATTAGCTGTCTCCTGATGGATTCAATGCTGGTGTCATATGTCTGATATTTATTTGCAGAGGGTTTCAAGGTATAACGTCAGTTGACTACGTCATTAGTGTAAGAAAAGCTTGACTTGTTTTTGACTATATATTTCACCAAATTCATCACATACAATTGTCTAATGGTCAGCACATTAAATTCAACAAAAATCATGTTCGTTGGGCACTGCCTTGGTTTATTGAGAATCGATTTAATTATTAACTTTTGCATTACAAAAAGTTCTTCTAAATGACTATTGTAACATCCTTTCCATACAGTTATACCATACTGTATTATCGATTGTACCAGTGTTAGGAAGTGATAGCCGCGAGCCGTAGCAGGTATCTGTTCAATCAGAGAGATAAGCTGCGTTCTCGTAGGTCCTGTTCGTAACGGTGACCGATTAGATTGGCCAGCAAAAACGACACTGTTCTCTGCTGTAAAATCACTTCCCGGTGGTTCGGAACCCACCTAAAACTGTAAGTCCAACTCATAAATCACCATCAACCAACTCATTACCCACGCACAGGTCTAAGACCTGTCATCCTCAAAAAAAAAAATAATAATATAGCATTTTAAGGTGATTTGGACCAAGTATTATTTAGCTTCGTAAAATTTATATGAGAGAAATCTCATTCTCTTACAAATGAACTCTACATGCATATCCCATTTCATATATTCCCCTATTAGAACACCTAGGTATTTAGTGTTAAGAGAATTTATTTACATTCGGACAGACACAAGTGTTGGGAGTCTAAATTTCAAAAGTTTAAGTTTATTCAAAAATTCAACATACATAATATTCACACTGCTTACAAAAGTATTATACAATACAAAGAAAATATGAAATCGAATTATAGCAAGTGCATTACCCAGAATTTTGCCACTGCCAACATAAGAAAACTTGGCCAGTGAAATTAGATTCTGAGTGGAGTTTCAAAATTAAATTCTCATTAGGTTTTCCAGATTTATTCAACGAGAAGGTTATGTAGTTAGATTTATTCATGTTCAAGCTATAATAAAGCTGTACAATATTATAATACCGACAGAAAACGAATATCAGAAAAAAGAAAAATGCACCTTGTTCACACAAAAATCTTGGGCGTCATAACTTCAGCTTGCTGTCGTTTCAGCGGTCGTGGGTTCGAATCCCGCTTCTCCGTTTGGCATTTCCTGCATATGTGATCATTCACCTCATTACTCACGCACAAGTCTCGGACTCATGTGGGCAATATCATCAATAAAAATAACCTATACAACGGAGTATCCGTGGACCCGACGAATTAAACAATAATTACTATTACTATCAATTGTGCAGATATGCATGTGCACCATTCAACCAAGGTGCATACTAACCTGTCTACTAAACTTGCCATTCAACTGCTTCGGTTTCTATAAACATCATATAATAATAATAATAATAATAATAATAATAATAATAATCTACAATAATAATAAACAATCTACAAAAAAAAATCGGAAAAATAGTCAAGTAACAGCCTTTATCAGAAGAAATCAGACAGATGTGGGGCCAAAATCAAGTGTTCACAATACCTATAGTGATTTCTTCAACTGCTGTGATTACAAAATCCCTACATAAATATATCAAGGGTCTTGATCGTCCACCTTATACTTACATTGCCCAGCAGAAGTCAATAGTATTGGATACATGCGCGATAATAAGAAAATGTTTAAGCATATAAAAAATGAATATAGTGATGATAGTAGACTAGAAAAAAAATAGTGTACATAGTATTGTAATGATAGAGTGAGAAAGAAATGAGATAAAAAACACTAACTGTAAACACAGAAAACACAAAAATGTAACTGCTTTGCAATTGTGTAACTAAATGTATATGAGCACCTTAGCAGCTTAAGAAACAATTTCAGGAAACAACTTCTACAATATTTAGTGGGTACATACTTGATCAATGATCCGTATGTACTCTTAATACCAGAGGTCGGCAATAATAATCATAATAATAATAATAATAGACTAATAATAATAATAGACTAATAATAATAATAGACTAATAATAATAATAGACTAATAATAATAATAATAATAATAAATTTATTTCTCATCAGATACAATACAATATATAAACCAAATAGACAGACTACAGTATTTATAAATCATAAAAATACATTAAAACAATAAAGTGATACTGTTTACAATGTGAGTAAAATAGACAATGAAATGAATACTACTGTATACAAAAACAAAGTTTAGATTGGATTTACATCTGATAAGAAATTATGTAGGCTACTTTCGAGGCAAGCCTATTTGGGAGTCGCAGCACAAAAATGTATATAGAAAGTGCGATTGACATTAAAGAGGCAAAAATATGCTTCCCAATTCACAAAAAATGCACATTGTAAGCTCTTGAAAATTTTTTGTTTCTTCTCATTATTTTTCTTCTTGTTCAACAAATCTTATAATATATCATGCATAAATTTTTTTTCAATTCAACGATTTAATATAGAAGAAAAGAGTTCAACACAATCAAAAATCAAAACGTCAACACTTGCAATGTAAAAATAAAGCTGATAATTGAGTTAAGCCTTCGTAATTTTCAATGTGTTGATTATCAAATGTTAACAACAGCTGCCAATGTTTTGATTTTCACTAGCCCAAACTAACCTAGAGCCTTCAATTCAATTCAATTTTATTCCTCAACATTATGCACAATAAAATACAGAAAAAAAGAAGTGTAACTTAACTTAATAAATAAAAAAAATAAAACTAACTCCTGTTATTACCAAACTAGAATAGATAAAACTAATAGAAACAAAAAGAAACTTACTTAAGAAGCCTATAGTGGGAATCTGTTTTGAATCATAATCATTTTAATATTTGACCCCAAACTCCAAGATCAATAGCGATCTTACTTGGATTATGAGGAAACTAGATTCTTGATGATAGATTTCGTTCAAACCATTATTTAGGCCTTTTAGACAAGGGTGCTACTCAGCATCTCACCTACTTTATAATAGGAGACTTGGTGACTATAGTGTCATCACCCGCAACCATAGGTGGGGCTCCTAGGAGGGACCCTAAAGAGCTCCAACTAGCAAGAAAAGGTTCAAGTCGTAAGCTGACAACATACATGATACAGTAGAAATTTGTATAACGAAATCGACTATCCAGGAAAAAAAATCGTCTAGGGACTCTCTGAGAAAATTTCAATTTTTTAAAGGTCTGCTATGACTGTTAAGCCAGGTTTCTATAAACGATCTTAAGTTTAAGGCTGTATAAATTGTTGAAATTAAAAGATTATTTGATCAAGTGCTAAATTGCATGCTATGAAAAAATTCAAGTTGCTAAATACTCAGGAAAAGAAGTAAAATATAGTAGCATTTTTAAAAATTCAACAAACCGAAATTTCATAGTTTTTACTTTTGCATTGGAGAAAAATATCAGACAAATTACAAAATAAATTTACATGAATCTGAAATGGAATCTTTTTTGGAAATATTGCGGTGTGTTTTTGTCTGGCAACATGTGAGCAACAATACTACAATACTAATATTATAACAATACAACAATACTACAATACTAATATTATAACAATACAACAATACTAATATTATAACAATACAACAATACTAATATTATAACAATACAAAAATACTACAATACTAATATTATAACAATACAAAAATTCTACAATATTAATATTATAACAATACAACAATACTACATACAATATTTCGAGTCGAAACGTGGCTTTAGACTGTATATAGAGTGTTGTCCAGTACTGCTACGTCCCCACATAGTATTTGCTCCAAGTCGGGCCCCTTGCCGAGCTATCATGCCAATGACCTTGAGAGAGACAGAGTGTGAGAGAGAGAGAATGAGAGAGAGCAGTTGTTTTGGTTACCGTCGTCGCGAGAGACGCCGTCTCCTTGGCAACCAACCTGACACACTGATAAGGGGTTGTAGATCGGCGGAGTGGTAGGGGGTGAGGAGTAGGATCAGTAGTAGAACGGTAAGGGGGGGGGTGTGATGTACGGTAGTTCCGATTGTAGCCCAAGATGGGTAAAGTCGGGTGGGGGGGATGAGTCGTCAGTAGATGTAGGTCAGTACTGTTCCTTGGTGTTTGGAGGTCGCACTCATTCTCTTACTCGCACGCACGCACAAGCACCGGTAGTAGTGTCATCCCCCTCCACCGACTGAGCGGTGCGGATTTGTTGGGGCACCAGGAGTTTGTGTTGTTTTGACGGCGTCTGGGAAGAGTGCGGGCGCTTGTGCGTGCGCTTTAGCCGTCGCATGGTTTGTAAACACAACCACGTGGTATTGGACGGCCGCAACGTCCCCTGTGTGAAGTGGCCTTCCGCCGCGGTAGAATGGTGACAGTGTGACAGGGCCTCTGGAAATAGGTGCATGAGTTTCCCTGATGGTTTTCCACGTTGAATGTACCTGGGTACAAGTGGAACCGCATCTGATTCCCCTAATACAACAAGGTTAGTAGAGAGAAAGGTACATCGAGTCAATCAGTCAAGCACTAACATCTGTTTGTAATGTAATCTCGTGACCAGCCACGGCGTTAGGCAAATACATTACTAAACAATGCGATGAAATTATTATTAAAATTCAAAGATTTAAATTTCTAAACTCGATTGTTGAAAAATACCTAACGCAACATAATATCAGCAAAAAGACTCAGTTCTCTGCTGCAAAGTCACTTCCCGGTGGTTCGAAACCCACCAAAAACTGTAGGTCCAACTCATCAATCACCATCATCTAATTCATTAACCATGCAAAGGTCTCAGACCTATGTGGAGTTCATCCTCCAAAAAAAATAATAGAAATCCAAACTTGGCGACGAGACTCAGGGTGCAAATTTGTGAAGACATAAATGTGATAGAATGTGCAAATCAATAGAAGCGAGAGCAAATAAAAGCCACCAGACCTGTGTATTTATTCCGTCAGGACAAGCCTAATACAATGTCCATTTTTGGGGGATCATCAGACCAATTTGAGAAAATATTATGGAAACCATTGAGCGAGGGTACGGGGTGGTCTATCAAATCGAGAAGATTATATGGAGAGATAGAAAAAATTATGTGAAGAAATTAAGAAGAAGAGGAAGAGGCAGAACTATTACAATAAAAATAGAAACAATAGAAATCCAGAAACAATAGAAACCCACTTCTACAATTTCATTTGAATTCATATCAATCAAAATTCTAGTTTGGAAATTTTACATTTCTCCTAATACAAATGCTACGGAATTCTAGTTCGGAAATTTTACATTTTTCCTAATACACATACTTCGGAATTCTAGTTGGTAATTTTACATTTTTCCTAATAGACATTCATCGGGTACTTGCACAGTGGAGCATGCAATGCTCGAGGATAATCACAATTTGAAAATCAAACACATGCTGTGAAATGGTGGTATTCACACTGCTTCAATGTGTCACACACCATATCACAGTATGTGTTTGATTCTGCGATGGTGATAATCATCATCAAGTATTGGAATCTCCACTGTGCAAGCATCAATAAGCTTCGGATTTCGTGTTCTCTCAGCCCCATAAATTCCACCCCCAATCAAAACCAGTAACAATGCCAACATGCTATTATAATAGGAATGGGTAATTGTTGTGAGCTATATAATAGAGATAGATTAACAGTGTCCTGGAAAGAGAGGGAAGTGATAGCCAAGTGCCGTAGCAGGTATCTGTTCAATCAGAGATAAGCTATGAAACTCCTGGGCGTTCTTTGTAAGGGTGACCGATTGGATTGGCCAGCAAAAAAAGACTGTTCTCTGCTGTAAAATGACTTCCCGGTGGTTCGGAACCCACCTAAAACTGTAGATCCAACTCATCAATCACTATCATCCAATTCATTACCCACGCGCACAGGTATCAGATCTCCATCTATCCATCGAAATCTTGTGCGGATAAACTGACTCTAATGTTGAAATTTTCAATTGATAGCTAACAAATATGGTTGGAAAAAACTCACATTTTATAAAATAGAATTATCCAATTTCTGTACAAGTCAACTACAGTAATTTTCAGACAAAAAGGTATAGAATCAGATTCAGGTGCTGAAGATCATATTCTAAGTTAATGCCATTTTCGAACAACGTACAATATTATATTATACAAATTATTTAATACAATTTTGAACACAACTCATCTTTTCTAAAAATGAGATGATTATTATGTAAATTAAAACTAGTAAGATGTAAATCTCCATCATAGATCTTTTTTTCGGAGGATAAAGCCCACATAGGTCTGAGACCTGTGTGTGGGTAATGAATTGGATGATGATGATTGATGAGTTGAACCTACCGTTTTAGGTGGGTTCCAAAGCACCGGGAAGTTATTTTAAAGCAGAGAACAGTCTTTTTTGCTGGCCAATCCAATTGGTAACTCTTACAAAGAACGCCCAGGAGTTTCGTAGCTTATCTCTGATTGAACAGATACCTGCTAAGGCACTCGGCTATCACTTCCCTATCGATCTACGACACTGTTTATCACTGTTATCTAGCTCACAACAATTACCAATTCCTATCATAATAGGTAATAATGTCTATACTATCTGTAACAGATTATCCTGTAATAATAAAACATATATTAAATCATATAATATTTTATCAAAGTAAGTAAAAAATACTTTTATTCTACTCTTTAACTCACCTCAGATAGATTTGTTTGAGTGCGACCCCGCTATTGACACAGTGCTTGGGCACATTGCCAAACGAGTCCAGCACCGAGTCCCATTCATTCTTCGCATTGACCTAAACAAACGAATAGCACAATTAAAATTTATGTCAGATGGAATAAACATACAAAAACAGATAAAATTCGTTACATAGAATGTGAAATACACACAAATAAATTATAATTGATTAATGTGTTGGTGAGGTGAGGCGTTCAGAACGAGCAATTTTCCTAATGAACACGACGATGTCAAACAAAAAAAACAACATTCATCAGGTACAACCACAAACTTGGTACAACATACAACTATAATTGCCTCATAAACATCTTGTATTCAGAAACAGAATTTATTAATTTCGAATTCCCTGTAATAAATAATAATTAATAGACGTATCAACAGAACTAATTTTTTCCTACAGTGACCCGAAAAAGTGCTTATTTCTTCACTAACTGTAGCACGCAAAATAGTCTATTCCTGCACCAGTGCGGGAAAGTACTTTTCCGCACTCCAGATTTGCAACCTAACAACACAAAATAGTGAGCATGTAATACGCAGGTTCCCTATTCTGCATTCAAAAATAGGTATAGGGGCAGTATTCCATGCAGGGGCACTGTATGCTACCCTGCAAACACCTCATGTATAAACCATAGATTAATCAAAGTTATTTTTAATTAAATTTCAATGGTGAACCGCACAGAATGCAGGGGCAAAGTATACTACCCTACAAACGAATTATTTGAAATTCATTAAGTTTGGTTATTTTCTGGTAAAACAGATAACACTTTTTCTACAACCATTTTATCAACACAAAATAAATTACAAGAAAAAAGTCAACTATAGCTGAAAATTAGGTAATTTTAATTTCAAAAAAAAGTTACAAGAAAAAAGCTAACTATAGCTGAAAATTAAGTACGGTACAGTAGTTTTAAGCAATATGACACGATAAGAGAGGAGAAGGTTTCAACTGGCTTCGTTTCCTGCAGCCTTGGGTTTGAATCTCATTCAGCCATGGATGTTTCTCATCATTCACCCTTTCACCTCATTACTCACGCACAAGTCTTCAGACTCATGTGGGCATCATCAGCAATAAAAAATTTCCAATTATTACCAATATTATTTACATAGAATTTTTCCTGGAGTTCATCCAACTTTCATCCACAACTGTAATTTGAAGCTCATAAGGCTGAACGGCAATCGAACCCATGACCGCAGGAGTAGAATAAAGTCAAAGATAGCCGTCCCAGCACTGCGCCTGCCTGTCCCATCCAACCAATCTCCGTTCAATCTCATTGCTTTCTTTCCCTTGACCAGGACCTTTATATCTAAGAACCAACCTTGATGCTTCTTTATCCAAAGGCAGACATAACGAAAAGCCCTTTCACAAAAAAAAATCTGGGAAAGACAATTGATGCATTTCTGCGCTGGGATGAGAATATTGATGGACTATGCAAAAAACTACGATGAACCATCTATAAATTCAGGATGCTGAGACCAGTTGTCAACTTGGAATGTATGCGGATGGTTTATTGTTCCATTGTGCAGTCACTGCTCATTTACGGAATTTTCGGATGGGGTGGAGCCTGTACTGTAAATATCAACACCCTAAAAGCAGTGCAGAACCAAAATATCCACAAAGAAGCCAACCCGCTATCCCTCGGAGCTTCTGTTTAGTGATTTCAAAGTATTGGATCCCAGACAGCTGTATGCAAAGGAAGTACTGTAGTTTTCATATAACTTGGCATTATGTTGGGTTCAGATGTAGCATGTTCCATCTGCTACACGCTGCCAAGTTATATGAATACTACAGTAGCATCTAGGTTGCAAAAAGACAAATCTGATCTTCCAGAATAGGAATCACCACCACAACACCAGAAACAGGCATCTCCTCATATCAAACAGGGCAAAAAAGGCTCTCTATCAAACCATCTAGCACAAAAATCTACAACTTAATTCGTGAAAACATTAAAGCAATAGGACAGATCAATAAAATCAACCAACAGCTTCATAACTGGCTAAATTGACAGACAGCATATAGAGGATTTTTTCAAACAATGATTATGATGGAAACTTGTAATTTTGAAAACTGACCAATCCTTAATCCTACATCCTATTTTCAACTAAACCTCCTTTTTTCCTCTACCAACTATCTTAGTTTTTAAAATTGATTCACGTTAAGGTGTTGTTATATAAATGGTTTAATAAATTAAGCTAACACCTACTCTAGAACATGGCATGCCATAGTAGGGTAGGATGATTTCCTAAATATATATTTCATTTATTATATATATCTTATTATTATTACCTGTTTATCATTATTCTTATTACCTGTAATATAAATATTGAACCACTTGGTTAAAATACTTTGTACTGTTTATTTGAAAAGGGAAATAAAATTATTATTATTTTTTTTTTTGGATGAAACCCACATAGGTCTGAGACCTGTGCGTGGGTAATGAGTTGGATGATGGTGATTGATGAAATTGGACCTACAGTTTTAGGTGGGTTCCGAACCACCGAGAAATGATTTTACAGCAGAGAACAGTGTTTTTTTTTTGCTGGCCAATCTAATCGGTCACCGTTACGAACAGGACCTACGAGAACGCAGCTTATCTCTCTGATTGAACAGATATTTTATTTATTTATTTATTAGGGCTATGAGGTACGTTTCTACTTCCTCAAGTCAAAAGATACTTGAAAAACATTCACTCAAAAGGCTATTAAAGTTTGCTTGAATTAAGGAAGCCTCAAGAGGGCAAGTATTACTTGAGTCAAGGAAGACCCGTTGAATACCGTGTGATAGTAGACAGTGAGTTGTTTTTGACACTCAGACTCCACACTCACTACCGCGGAACCAGGCGACCGACCCCTCAACCCCACCTCGCCTACAACCAAACCTCTACCACTACAACAGTGTATTGGCGATTTGCGCACTCACACACGCACGGACCGGCAGTCACGTGGTGTGTCTGAGATGAAGAGACGGTGCGCGCGCTATCCCCCTCCCCACTCACACCACGGATCAGCTGATCGTGTAGACTCCTTTCTTCTTAGTCATCATCAGGTTCGGGGGCAAGGGAATTCCCTCATGTGACGTCACCATCCATCCATGCGGTGTGACTCGAACCACGTGGTGAGCGCACAACTTGGCAACACTGTGGCGGCGGCGGTTTAGCGCCCATTCATGCCCAGGGCCCGGTGATCTACAAATAATTATTGCAGGCCCACGAAAATTCATAAACGAAAGCTGCGTTTACGTCCGACACTGGAACGTCCGTGTAGTCGGGGCCTGACCCTCAAACTCAAATTCTGCTATTGTGATCACTACTTTTTGGAGAATGAAGCCCACATAGGTCTGAGACCTGTGCGTGTGCAATGAGTTGGATGATGGTGATTGATGAGTTGGACCTACAGTTTTAGGTGGGTTCCGAACCACCGGGAAGTGATTTTGCAGCAGAGAACAGTTTCTTTTTTGCTGGCCAATCTAATCGGTCACCCTTACAAAGAGTGCCTAGGAGAACGCAGCTTATCTCTATCTGATTGAACAGATACCGGCTACGGCTCACGGCTATCACTTCCCTTAGTCAAATAAAATCAAAATTTATTCAGATTCTTCTTTGACATATACAAACAAAATAATTGAAAACTTTTTAAAGAATCCATTATACCTGCAAGGAACAATCCTGTGCGCAGGTATGAGTTGCTAAAAAAAAATTAAATAAACAATGACACAAAAAATGAATATAGAAATAAAGTGGACAGAAAGAAAATAGAAGAAGATGAAGGAAGAGAGATTGATTAATTGATTGATTGATTTCTTTATTCATGCAAATAATAGTTGGACAGTTACTAGTATAAAATACAATATATAGGCATCACCAAGTATTATTACATAAAACATTATCAGTTACTTATTACATAAACTTTCAACTATATACAAACATGAAATTATTACTGAAAATGATATTAATATGATATACAGAAAAAAAAGGAAAAAAGCTTGGTGATACATTTGTATGAAAAGGCGAAGTTAGGGACGGTGTCCCTCTCTTACACTTAACCTATAGAGAGAGAGAGAGAGAGAGAGAGAAGAAGCGGTTTGAAAACATGCTGTGAAAAATGAATTTCATGAAATAGTAGACTATTAGAAAATATTTTCCTCAATTTTACTTTCCTCAATTTCCCATGAATCCATTTCTGCCTTGAGTCGTTTATTTTTGTTCCTGTGAGTATTTTCAAGGAAGATCAAGGGAATGGGATTAATTAGTTTGGTGGATATGAACGAAAATTGCCTCCTACACACATTCAAGTCCATTCTAACATGCTCAAATAGTTTCGCAAGGGACGTAAAATTGAAGGGAGATTCACGCAGTTCAAAAAGGTTTCTATTTTTAAATGTCTTTAATCAATCTTGAGTAATACAGAAAACATTTGAAGTAGAAAAACCACAACACATAGTATTATAGTGGGGTATATTAATTTATTAATTACATTTTTATATTTAAAAAGACTTGAGGCATGAAATTATTATCGTTGTATTATATAGTTGTATTATATTATATCGTTGTATAATATATTATATTATACATTCATTGTATTGTAAAATGTTTTTGATAAATTTTGATAAATTACTATTATTTGGGTAAACGGACATAAGAGGCCGTCCAGGTACTCAGAAGCTGGCCATTAAAATTTCCTGTAGCGTACACATGAAAAGTGCCTTGTTTCCCTTGCAATTTCTTCTCAGCCTTCAATGAAAGTCTTCCTTCGGAATTCAAGCTTACATACAACAAGGAAACGATCAAAAAAATATACAGTAGTCTACAACATTGCATGTTTACAAAAATCAGCCAAAATCAGTTCGGGAGAGACAATGGGAATAGAAGCACCAAAGCTTACAAAAACACATTCTACAACAAATACGCATTACACAGCGCATATACTTTACAGGAATATCCCTGACATTTTACGAAATTTTCATTTATTCTTTAAACATGTATAAGAAGTTGGTGAGTAGGTGGCTAAAAGAGGTTGGAAGAGAAAATGTCGAAATATTAATACATTGCATCTACAGGTGATCTTTTATTATTAATTATTTATTATTATTATTATTTATTTACGAGGTGTAATCTGTTATATTATTTGTAGATGAAGACAGTAACGATATCTCACATAAAGCTCAAATTGTCACTGATTTCAACAATAATTGCATTCCCCGGTATGCCTAAGAAATGAAAAAAGAGAAAAAAATAATATGAAACAAAACTTAAACAATAAATTCTACCCGAAATAAGTGATTTTTGTAGTGTGTTCTGATTTGGGTTGAAGATACACAACGTTTTGAATTGTGTCATGTTCTCGTTGTTCAGATTCATTGTAAACATTTACTGTATTTTATTTGGAATTTTCTGTTAGTAAACCAACGTTCACAGCTATCAAGTGTGATAAATCTAAAAAGACTTATCAAATTGTAAAAAAACGGTAGAGAAATATATTACAGACTCCCTTCCACACACAGGCTTAGGCCTTCGTGGACGAATCGCATGTATATTTATAATAACAAATGCATTATAAAGTTATGATTTTTTATTTTATGGTATGTGCTGAATTTATGTATTTTATATTTAGTATTCTGTTTCATTTTCATGCAAATAAAAAACAAATTTGATATTATTATCACTCCAAGAATCAGGTGGAAATATTTTATTTTATGTTGATGCCCACAAGGGTCAAACGTAAATGAGATGAATGATGTTAAAAAGATGCCAGACTGAACAAGAATCGAGCCCTTAACCGCCAGAGTAACAGATCGTCAGTCAGAGAGTCGACGCCTAAAGAGAGAGACGGTTCACCGTTCTTCAAAACAACGCACTATTTAGAAAGACTTGTATCAGAAACACTGACGAAAGTTTCACGAATTTGCATTTTTTTCTCAACTGAACAGAGCAAGGTTTTTACAAATGATGATCCTAATTACAATTAGAAATATTACGAAATGAATATGTTTCAAGATCTTTCCAGTTGGTACAGCTGAGTGAAAACTCATAAACTCTTTTTCAATTGTCTTTTCATTGACTTTTCAAGTCAATTGTTGAGTAATGACTTAATTTGAAGACAGAATAGTAGTTTATGCAACGATTTTATTTTGACCCTTATTAAGGCACGAGTTAGATGTAAGTTATAACACGAGCGAATGCGAGTGTTATAAATATCTCACGAGTGCCTTAATGGCCAAATAAAATCGTTGCATACACTATTTTATCTACGACCACTAGTATACATTTAATTAAAACAATTTCATTTTACCTGTGACTGTCAGAGATATCTTACCTCTCATCTCATATATGAGAAGTTATAGTAGATTGTTAGGTTAAAGTAGCTGGTGTAGCAGTTTGATGAAATCAGCTGATAGTTTCACAATATTTAATTACGATATTGATTCCATCAAAAATGCTTCTGATTGGTCCAGAACCCGTGTTATAGTGTAGAACCTGTACTATAATGAGCTCATTATGCAACGGGTTTCAAAAAGCATTTTGAAAAGACAGCTGTTTTGGCATCAATTGTGAAACTGTAATGTATACATTATGACATGGTCGCGTAGATAAATAGATAAATCTTTATGTGTTTGTACAAACAATACATGCGGTAAGTACACTCCAGGGCTAATAAGAAATGAGAATTAATAAGATTCTCTAATAGATAAATAAATATATCTACCAAATTAGAATCAAATAGAACCAAATTAAATCAAGACCATCCTTGCAAACACTTGCAAGTAGTACTTGAATTACAATTGAAAAATCGTCAGTGAACAATAAAGTAATTGCTATCTTGTTTTAATAATACGAGTGATCATTAAGTCACGCACATGTGAAAAATAAACGTTTCTGTAAATAGTAGTTTCGTTGAATTAAGTATGATAATTTCTTCAAGATAGATAGCATCCCAACAAATCTAGACACCATTGAAATAGATACTGGCTACAGCAAGTCTGTAGTATTGTTATGTTAAATGCTTTGTTAACAATTCGTTTTCTCAAGAGAAATACATGTACGTTGTATTCTTTCAAGCTGTGTTAAGGAGGCAGTTGTGGGTGTTAACCTGTTGCCTCCAAAGAGATTGTATTAATTAAATAAATAAGAGCAAAAAATCAAGCATGAAATTGATGCATTCAGTACTGAGTAAAGCAGCCATTTTGAACATTTTTTTATAAAAATTCATGTAGTTCGTATATATTGTACAAATATATGGCTCCTGGGCCATCTTTATAATGGTCACCTATTGGATTGGCCAGCAAAAAAGACTGTTTTCTGCTGTAAAATCACTTGCGGGTGGTTCGGAACCCACCTAAAACTGTAGGTCCAACTCATCAATCACCATCATCCATTTCATTACCCATGCACAGGTTTCAGACCTATGTGGGCTTCATCTTCCGTAAAAAAATAATTAATGTTTGGGAATATATTTTTGTTTTACTTTTTTTCTAACATTCGATTACCTTCTGATGTACACGACTAAATGATCACTCTGTATATTCAACAAAAATATTCAATATTTTCAATCATGAGTAGTTTCATAACGCTGTATCCTAACCACAGAGAATAAAACTTGAGACAAGTCTAGGAAGACTTTTTAGTCACCTCTGTATCATGGAGGAAGAAGCTAAAAATAAGATAAAATTTTAGGAGAGTAAGTAACCACTTAAAAACAAGTACAATAAAAACAGAACTGGTTTGAGTTGGAACCGAGAGTAGTTAAAAGAGGAATTAGATGTGAGAAGCTTTCGAAGAATGCATTACTCGCACCAAAAAGCGACCAGGGTTGAATAATAAATTCCCGAAATTATTCCCATTAGAATGAAGAATCAAGAAAAATGTAAATTATGCCACAGTTATGATACATGTAGGCCTACTTGAAAACCCCTTGTTTTTGTTTCTTTATTAATATTTCTGATGATGCCAAGTCTGAGACTTTTGCGTACTTAATAAGATGAATGATGACAAAATATGACAACAAAATCAGGAATTGAACCCGTGAACACAGGAGTAGCAGTGAAGTTGAGACACAGTCTGGTTCAACTAAAAAAAGCAGTATTCCATGCAGGGGCACTATATGCTACCCTGCAAACACCTCATGTATAAATCATGGAATAATCAAACCAAAACTATTATAAATTACGTATGGTGAAACGCATAGAATGCAGGGGTATAGTAACCTCCCCTCCAAGATAATTATGCTATATGCGACGGTAATAATGCTATATTTAAAATCATTTAAAAAAAATTTTTAATTGTTTTTTAGGATGAAGCCCACATATGTCTGAGACCTGTGTGTGGGTAATGAGTTGGATGATGGTGATTGATGAGTTGGACCTACAGTTTTAGGTGGGTTCCGAACCACATAAATAAAGTGTTCTAATCTAATTATTTAAAATTTACCAAGTTTGGATATTTTCTGGTAAATTATACAATACGTTTCTTCAACCATTTTATCAACTCAACATAATTTACTAGAAAAAGCTAACTGTAGCTGAAAACTACGAATGGTACTCTAGTTTTTCAAGCAATATGACAACGATAAAAGTGGAGAATTTCAAACTATTGCCAAGATTATTCAGATAAAAATTTTTCTTGGATTTCATCCAATTTTCATCAACAACTGTAAAGTATCTTGAAGTAAATAAAATTTTCTAAAAATACCAACATTTTACTCGTGATGGAATTAATTATGTACCGTGTTTTCAACCAGCAGAGTTCAACATTTATTTGGGACAAGCTTCCAATACCGTTAATCTAGATTCCTCGGCTAAAATATGCAGCACATAGAAATAATTTCAGCGGAGTGGTTTTAAAAACGGTGTATACTAGACACTAATCAGATAGATAAGCTGCGTTCTCGTAGGTCCTGTTTGTAACGGTGACCGATTAGATTGGCCAGCAAAGAAGACTGTTCTCTGCTGAAAATCACTTCCCGGTGGTTCGGAACCCACCTAAAACTGTAGGTCCAACTCATAAATCACCATCATCCAACTCATTACCCACGCACAGGTCTCAGACCTATGTGGGCTTCATCCTCAAAAAAAAAAAAATGTCCAAACTTATCAAATATGCAAACTTACTTCTCTGAAACCCTGTTTCAACCAATTAATAATTCAATGATTATCCAATCAAAATGGTCATGTCTAATTTGAAGACTCAACCTGAGCTCCATCAGGTTCTCCTGTGCTCAAAATTTAATCGTTGGAAATCTATATTATATTAAATAAATTAATAATAGAATACTAGTTTTTAGTAAACTAGTTTTCTAGCATACTAGTTTGAGGAAAGTGATAGCCGCGAGCCGTAGCAGGTTCTGTTCAGTCCGATACAGATAAACTACGAACGCCTGGGCCCTCTTTGTATGGGTGACCGACTGGATTGGCCAGCTAAACTGACTGTTCTCTACTGTAAAATCACATCCCGGTGGTTCGGAGAACACCTAAAGCTGTAGGTCCATCTCATCAATCAACTCATTACCCCCCAGGCTTCATTCTCAAAAAAGAAGACAATATTTATTATTTAATCGTTTTCCTGCACCGCCTACAATGGAGCCACCTATTTGTAATTGTCTGTATGTTATTTTTGCTTTGTTTTTTATATTTTGTGTATGTTTTCAGTGTTCAATAAATTGAATTGAATTTGAAAAAAATTTGAATTACACAGTATTGAATCCATTTTGCTCATTAGCAAATAATTTTAAATAATCAAGGATCCGCCAGAGCCTTAATGAAATTGTTCCTTTGTCCTTCTCTGAGATATCTCTCGAAGTTAGTATAATTAAAATTAGTAAATTTTCTTTTAAATATTTTCGTTTCTTCTGTATGCTTTTCAATTATTATTAAGTTGAATCAATCAACACTCCGTTAAATCGGTCTATGCAATCAAAAACTGCAAATAAAGCAAGAGAAACGACAAAATAAATTTAAGTTCGTCTATTTTTCCTACCAATTTCCAGTATCAATTTAATTTAAATATTTTCATTTCGTCTGCCATTTTTAAAAACTCTATATTCCAATTTGGAACAAGACACAACAAACAAGACACAACTTTCACGTTATTTAGTTTCTCACCGATCGTGTTTTCTGATTAGTCATCAAAGAGCGCGTGAGAAAGAAAAAATAAATAATGTGAGTGGCAAAAGAGAAGGAAAATGATATAATAGCATATGAGCAAGTGAGAAAAGCGATTCCAACATTTTTGCAAGGCTACCAATCCAACGGAAACATTGCTTGGCGTTGTATGTTGATAATAATCCCGCATTCTCTGGGCACCGCGTGAGGCCACAACGTTTTCACGTTGTACAAAGGAAACTCCGTGATACACAAGTTCGTAACCGTTTGCAACAAAAATTTATAGTGGCTCTAGCCACTCTAAAATTCGAACAAGTAATAACAAAATAATGTAAACGAACAACAATAGAATGATGTGATAAAAAAGCTCAAATTTCTCTGGGGGCAAAAACAAGAGAATTTCCAGAAGAAAATAATCATAATCAAGAGGATTTTTTTCACAATTTGAGAGATTCAATTTTGCATTTTGATACAGTATTTTATGAAGGTTCAATGGTATGCAGGCTCAATAGTGGAAATTTCCCACAAATCATGACTAAAAATTAGACCAGCTATAATAGTAAGTAATTATATAAACTTTGTTTACCAGCTGTTAAAAATTGTATATGATTTTACTGTTCTTTTTGACTATACAATGACGTTTGTTAAAATGGTTTTAGACATTTATTTTAACAATATTATTCTGTTAATTATATACTAATAAATTAATTATATATTAATAATTAATTATACTAATAAATTAGTTGTATCAATATTTGTTTGTTTAAATTTTGTGGCAATAAAAAAGAATTCGAATTTGAAAAGAATATAAAACAATAACAATTGAAACGAATTAACGACTTTCAATCAATTATGATGGATTTGGACAGTAAATATTCGTAATGTTGCAAATCAACAGCGAATATCTCCGCTGTCTCCTCTTAGTAAGTATATAGTTGACAAGGAAAACGTACAACTTCCCCTTGTTCACAGTTTTCATTCTTTGCCAACTATTAAACTTCCTCACCCCCTTCTAACCATACTGAGCTGCATGACATCATCTTTTCAAATACCAATAAATTTTGTCAATAATATCATCTATATTGTACAACGTATTAAAAAACACTGTTATCTGTTATGGAATAATAATTTCAAAAGAAAATCATTGAACTGAATCTATAACGTTTTTTTAGGATGAATCCCACATGGGCCTGAGACCTGTGCGTGTGTAATGAGTTGGACCTATGTTTTAGGTGGGTTCCGAACCACCGGGAAGTGATTTGTATTAGTGATTGAGTATGAAATACCTCATTTATAAATTTGTCAACCTTAATAGATTGAAAAATTCTAGATTAACAAGAATGATTTATTTTGCCTATGCTCAGTCCATACTACAATATAGTATACTGGCATGGGGTGGTGCGGTGAACTGTCACTTGAATAGATTATTCATAATACAGAAGCATTTGATAAAAACAATATTAGGCAAGCCTAGACTTTATTCTACACGTAACCTGTTCATAGAATTCAATGTTTTAACCGTGAGGCAACTCTACATAAAAAGTTTATTGCTTAATATAAACAAAAACAAAGATATGTATAATTTTCGGCACTCAATTTATAACCTTAGACCATCTAGCACAACATTTGAATCTTCCAGAATAAATCTGAATGTCTGTAGGAGACAGTTCGTGTACACTTCTTCCAGATTAGTGAATGTCATCCCTCTTCACTTTATAATCAAAAACATAAATAAGAATCTCATTATTGAGATGGAAAAATGGATTAAGGAGTCTGATATCGCTGAACTCCTTTTCTGAGCAAATGCATGAATGTGGAGGTTTCAGGAGATTATGTTCTGGATGGTATAACAGATCTATTGTCACAATTGTATTAATGGTTTTAGATATAGTTGTATTGCACAAGTATTATGTTGCTATAGTCATTTTTATTCACAATAGCGTTTTTCTCCAGTTTTTTTTCAGATTTTTTATATAAAGCTTTTTTCAAACTTTTTCATCATAGTTAACACGGTACTGTACCTAAAACTTGTAATAATTCCTTAATTTTTTCTAAAATTTCAATTTTTCCAATTAATAAAAGAAACAACACTCTTACACTGCGCACTGGTCCCCGACCTTGCAGTGTAATTTCCACATTTATGTAAAAATGAATATTTTGTATTATCTGTATTATCTTTAAGGAAAATAAATTGATTTTGAGATTTTACAGCAGAAAACAGTGTCTTTTTATGGACAATCTAATCGGTTACCCCTACAAAGAGCGCCCAGGAGAACACAGCTTATCTCGGATTGAACAGATACCTGCTACGGCTCACGGCTATCACTTCCCAAAATCGTACCTTTTTTCTCCTCCTCAACATCAACTACAGTATCACTTTTAGATTAATCAAGCCGCCACTGACCACCTCTCAAAGGAGTATATGGACTTGTCATATTTTTAAAGTCATAATTTACACAATTTATTTTGTGTAAATTATAAAACTCTATCATCATTTTATTATGGTTATCAATTAATTTCATCAACCCAACTTTAAAATTACAGTCACTTAATACTAAATCATGCTTAATTAATCCATCACCCCTCCTTCTTTTTACCATACTCCCTTCTTTATTACCCATTTGACGTTTACCAACTCTTTCGCTTTACCATTTTTTCCACTAGCAACTCTCAAGTCACCGCTTTTCTTCTTCTCTTCGTTTTCCACCCTACCCGTTTCATCACTTCGTCCTTCTATTCCTCTTCTCTATTCTTCCTTATTCATTTCCCATCCATTACCTCTCTTTTTGTTACATGTTCTTCTTTCAGCACCTCTTCATTCACCTCATACTCCTTTCCAACTTCTTTGTACTCTCTAATTTCTTCCTCATCCACCTTTTTGTCTATCCTCCATCTGTCGACCTCTTTCCTCCATCTGTCGCCATTCCTTTTCAACTCCTCATTCTCCTTTCCTCCATCAGTCGCCATTCCTTTTCAGCTCCTCATTCTCCTTTCCTCCATCTGTCGCCATTCCTTTTCAACTCCTCATTCTCCTTTCCTCCATCTGTCGCCATTCCTCTTCAACTCCCCATTCTCCTTTCCTCCATCTGTCGCCTATTCCTCTTCCAACATCTTTCCTTCACCCCTACAGCTCAATAATCCACCTCTAATCTGTTATGTCTGGGGGTATGATAATTCAAACTACAGAAGTGTAAGAAACGATATTTAATTATTATAATCGACTATGACATAAATGACAATGTACGTAGCTGTAGACAATGACTCACGACTCATGACCTGACGATAACAGGCAGCCCGCGACTCTAGTCTATGGCCTATGCCTACATGATACCATAACATAATCTAACCTCCACCAACACCAAAAACCTTACGTATCATGCAGGTGATACGCGACGTTGCTTCGGAGCGTGCTACACAATAGCAGCCGCTACCAGCTGCGATCGAACCCGTTTCCGTTCGGCGATGCGCAGCTCTATGCGCAGAGGAGGCCGAAAGGCCACCGAGTGCCGCCAGCAGGCAACCAACCAGCAAGCCGTGTTGCCAAACTGTGCACACAGCACAAGAGCGAGGCGTGGTGGTGCGGTGTTGCCACGTTTCTCACTCAACTCAGCTAGAAAGCGACTCTGCCTTGCCAGGCTGCTCCAACATTTCAACTGATATGAAATCCACCGACAACCAGAAAGACATCAAATTTTGACGGGCGCCTGATGTGAGGCCATCCACCGCGTGTTGCTCACCTAATAACTGTCACTGCTCTCTCATCACCACACACGCACACACTCTCTCAATCTCTCTATCTCTAAACTCCAGTTGACACCTGGACAGCACCTCGCAAGATAATCAGCTATCTAAATAGAGATTGGTTCTCTACAATGCCATCTGCCTTTTGCATTGCAGGTGTTTACTTGAACCTTCAAATTGGAACTAAAAATGTCTATCACTATCGATCACCTGCATAATATATCGATATATATATATTATCGATCAACCGTACCCGCAGCAAATTTGAAACAACTGTTGGAGTTGTATCTTGCATGTAATTACAGCAGTTATCGTATACAACTGTGGTAGCAGAACATTCAAGCCACTGAGCTAAGTAATCCAAACTTTCAAGCCACTATGCTACTTGATAGTTTTGTTGCTCAACTTTCTGCGAGCCATTGGTTCTTTAAGCCCCTATTTACGAACTAAACTTGAGGCTTCCTCATCTCAAGGAAAACTTGAAGAGCTCCATTCTCAAGTCTCCCTTTAATAGAGAAAGCTTCAAGGTCTGTTCATAAATGCCGTAGGAGAGTACCAAGGAGTAGCAATATTCCACCTTCCTTGAATTTCTTCTCGATACTACCTTCAACTTAATTTCCTCCCTGCATAAACCTACTTGCTCATTCTGAAAAATTAATTGTTATACATCTGTTAGATGAACGATGGTACATTTTTTAATAAACTTATGTTTGCTAATGTATGAATGATTATGTTTTTGTTGACAATAAATAAATAGATAACACCACCTTTATTTACATCACTATATAATAATATGGCAACAATATACAAATGAAAATTGAAGAATGATTGTTTTAAACTTGAAGATAATTTATACAGAGTTTGCGGCTATAAAATTGATACTTAAAGATGAAAATCCAAGATTCGGTGTTGTTTTACATGAGAGGCAAGTTAGGGATGTAAGAACATATCTTCCACTGGACCAATCTTGCACAATAAGAGAGAAATTTCGATTACTTTATCTATGATAAATAATTTTGCAAACGAGAATTTGAATACAACATTATTAACATCATGTTGATTGTAGACTACACGATACTAGTAACCAAGTGTTGGGAAATATGAACGGTGATCTTATCGGTAGATATGAGAATATGAGATTCTAGTATGTGATTTATTCACATGAGATGACAGTTGGAACACAAAAATTCGTCCATTAGAGATTCAGACAGCTTTATTCGAGTAAAAGTACAATTTATATGACTACTGACTATTACGTTACAATGAATGACATCACCTAAATTCATGGAAGATAGATAAAAAATAGATACAAGACGATACGTAACTATTACACTGGTTTGTAAGTTTGATTAATGACATTAATAGAATATTTGCAAAATAAATTAATTGTAATATCAAGGTGATGCATTTACACAAAAGGGCGGAGTTAGGGCAAAATAGCCCTATCTTACACTCAACCTAAGATATTTGATATTTATTTATTACATCTTACGTTGCCAGGTCTAGTAAGACCTATGGCAAACACTAATAAATATAACCAAAAATATGAAATATTACATTACATTAAGTAATTATAGTTGAAATAAACTAAAAAGATTAATTAAAAGAAAAAAATATTTGCTAATGATAAAACATAACTCATGAAATTTATGTAGCAAAAAAAGAAGTAAAAAGAAAAATGAACAACTGGGAAACAAATTGTACAAAGGACTTATGAAATAGAAGAGAAAAAAGAAAATTGTATGACTCATGTTTATATTGTCTCAACATAAGATTAATAAAAAAAAAATAAAAAAAAGAGAATGATGAAGTTGAGATTGATGGGATTAAAAGCATCAAAGAGCGCAATAGCAAGGAGCAAGTAATTAAATTAGTAGAAAGTGTCCAGATGAAATGAGTAGAAACAAATTGGAAGAAAGAATTAGAAAAAGGAGAAAAACATATTAATAAAGAAAAAACAAGAATAATAATTATTAAAGAAAGAAAATGAATGGGAATCTCAATCAAAGCACAACCAATGGGACAGTCACTTAGTCACCCTCAAGTAGGTACTTGAACAGATTTCTTTTGAAACCAGCTAATGAATGGGATTTTATTAGGCGGTAAGGAAGGGAATTGTAAGGCAAATGTAAGATGTAAGAAAAGATGAACTGAAAACTGCAGTACGATGAAGTGGTATTTGGAGGGTAAGCTCTCTTATGAGAGAGAGATTTAGATTTTAGATTTAGATGGCTTTATTTGTGTAAATTTACAATGTACATAAGTGATAATATTATTATTAATATTAGCAACTCTCAGATCTCATAGTTCAAGTGATAGTACAATGAACGGTTGAATAGTTTGAATTGAAAAGATTTTAAATACAATTAATATATATTTTAAGGTACTGTACAACAGAAATAGATGATGTGATTGCTAAAAAAAAGAAAAAGAGAGCTTGGATCTGAGAGATGAATTACACAAAGAGGCGAAGTCTTGGCCATTAAGGCCATTCTTACACTTAACCTTTTATCTCATGTCCTACTAGTTTACATTGATATGGATGAAATTGTCTAATATGGGTTATCTAAGTAATATACATCAATTCAAATGAGATAAATTGAAATTTAAAAATTTTACCTATACATTAGAACAAAAAATGAAAGCAGAGAGAGAGAGACTGAGAGAGAGAGAAAAGATTCATCCACGAACTATCATCTCAACAAGTATCATCATACAACAACTATCATCTTCATCGAACTATCATCTATCAATAAGTGCTGATCCAGTCGGACCCAACAATTCTGATCATATGGAGTGCAATTTGCAGAGCAGTGAGCACAGTGCAAATCCATCAGCAACCGACTCCCAAGATCTAGCAGCTCCTGTTCAGCTCGACGTCGAGAGGATGGATCCATACAACCAGATGATAGTACTACGTGAGAGGGGGAGGGGGGGGGGTGTGTTAACCGACCCGAGCGATGGTGACTCAGACTCACAGCTGAGACAGAGGAGCAGAAACTCGCAACTCGGGAACTCCACAACACAGACGTCTGTCTCTACTCTGCTCTGCCCGCGACACGACGTCGGCGGCCGCTTTTAGGGGTCAAGGTCGTTCTCTCTCTCCCCCCCCACCACCCTACCACCACACTTACCGAGGCCCTTGACTCACAACTGAATCAAAGAGTGAGAGGGTAGCAAAGAGAGAGAGAGAGAGTAACTACCCTCACCCCCACCCATCACCACTAGCATCGATAATGGATGTGTGCGCGCGTGCGCGGCACGCGACACTACTTCTCTCACTCTATTTTATACCCCCTCTCTTTCTAGTAGGCCACACGCCGCAGTGGAGTAGTCAGTGGCACACTACCGGACCGGCCGGCATCGACGACTAGGAGTCACATAACAGCCAAGTTAGGGAGCCACAACTCCCAAACACTTGGTGAACTGCAAGGATATTCTGCACTCTAGAATTAGCACACAATACTATTGCATAAAACTAGAATAAAGGTGTCTGTAAATTTGGGGAACGCCAGCTCTCAAACTCCTGAACTGCAAGGATATACAGCATACTAAGGATAAAACCCTTGTCATGCAAAAGCTGGGCATTCACGTTCCAACTTGCAGTACCACTTGCAGTACTGCTAGTAGTACTGCTAGATGGATAGTCGACTCCACTCACGCTCCTACTTGCAATCCAACTTTATTTCTAATCAGCTGTGAGCATCGCTCTGGAGCCGAAAAATTTAACCGAAGTTGCCCGAAAGTCAAGCACTGACTGAGATAAGTTGGACGACATTGATCCGACTCCCCCACACACGCTTCAACACCGTCGACAGTCAGAAGTCGTCCCTCTACAAATCCAACTATCCAACAAGCCCATTCACGTTCCGTTTTCGGATCCAACCTTGCAGGTTGGACTGCAAGTGGTACTGCAAATCGGAACGTGAATGCCCAGCTTAAGGGTAAAGAGCCTTGGCAACTTATAATGAGAAGTCTGTAGATTTGGGGGACTTCAAAACTCAAACACTTGATGAACTGCAGGGATATACGGTATGCTAAGATTAGGAGCTTTGTCAACGTACAAGTCTGCAGTTTTGGGAAACACTTGGTGAGCTGCATGCCGAGGATTAGGATATGCCTTGTCAACTGTATAATAAGTCGACAGGTGTGGAAGACATCAATTTCCAAAGTTGTTACTGTTAGACCAAAATCATGGATATAGAGCATTTACTGCCAGACGGACAATTATATCAACAAGGGCCTGACAGGTCCTTAATTATCTGAGAGTACTATGCAGTACACACTTGAATAATGAATTTTATTTCCAACTTTGAAAAACATATAACACAAATTTTGTAAAAAAAAAACCCAGGAAATTAACTGGCCACTACAACATGTGGCCAGTGTGCAACTAAGCTTAGAACTTAATTTATAAAAAAATACTTCAAAGTGTAAATAAACATCCTAGAATGAAGGTAGCTGAAAAATTCGCATACCCCAATGAGAATGATTGGAATCGAGTTTCAATTATTGCAATAATTAATAAATTGTAGCCATAAATATTTTACTATAGATTAGAAGTAGGAAAAAAGGCAAGGATATTAAAGCACCGTTATACCAATAACTAGAACGAGGACATAAACATTGAATTAATCGAACAATCTGACTCGCCCCCTCTCATTGTCTAACCCCTTACAAACACTTACACTCTCTCTCTCTTTCTGTTTCTCTCACACACACACACACACCCTCATTCTGTCTCACTCTAGCTTCCTCTGTCATTATTTAGTACGTAAGGCGCCTACAGCCAGTCTTTATACGAAAGCAAGCGATGGCGGCCATGAATTGAGTTACCAAAGATAATTACAGGCAATTTGTAGTGTAATTAGACACACAAACAGAACTACTATAAACCACCATAGGTCATTTGGTTCGATTCAATCTTTGAATTGGCTTATGTGCATCTCAGCTTTTATCGTGGCACATGCAAGCAAGACTATCCTGAAAACATCAGCGGTGAACATATTTAATGCATCTTATGTGGTAAAATATGAAAAAGGAAATTATCTAAAAATCAGCATCGGTAGTAGCTACCTATACTGATGACAACTTCCAGTAGTAAAGACATCCGAGTTGGCTTATCGCTGGTCTGATAAGCCAAAGGTCCTGGATTCGATCCCAGTTGAGTACAAGATATTTTTCTCGAGCCACTCCCGTGTTTCGGAGGACACGTTAAGCCGTCGTTCCCGGTTGCATATATAAAAAAAAAGCAGTCGTTAAAAAAAACGGCGAGGTGGAACTACCCGTAAGGGTCTCCCCACTACGAAAAGCCATACGAAATAACTTACTTTTTACTTACTAAAGACAAAGACAAAGACTAAAAAGACAAAGTAGCGGGACAATGAATATTATGTACAGCACACATTTTTGTAATGTAAAACCGGTGTCAAAAACAGTAAAAAGAAAAACAACAGGCCATAAAATACGGGTGGCTTCACAAGTAGCCGGTTTACAGGTGCCCTAGAAGAAAAAAGAAGTGAGTGATGAAAAAGTAGAAGAGGAGGATGAAGTTGAGTAAGAATGGTTGAGGATAAGGAGGAGGCGGAGAAATAAGCAGAAAGGACGAAGAAAAAGTTGGTGATGATGATCATCATCATAAAGAATAGGAAGAAGAAAGAAGAGGTGAGAAGGGAAGAGAAAACAAGGAAAAAGAAAAACAGGTGAAGATTGGGCGATGCACAGTTTGGCAACATCGCATGCAACGGGTCACGGCACCCCACATCAACGACAAAATACTGGTTCGATGTGGCTTCATATTACAGTATTATGGCTGGCAAGCAGTGTTGCCAGATGATGTAGACAGCATAAAACGGAGGTACAGCCACATTCCCTCTGTATGCCTGGTGACAGAGCGAAAAAGAGCAGAAGAGCAGGCACTCACTTTGATCGATCGTTTTTGCCGCCGCCGACTGTCAGTCAGTTTCCGGTTTTTTGACAGATAGAGCAGCAAAAAGGAGAAGAATAAGAGGAGGGAGAGGAGAAGGAGGAGGAGGAGAAGGAAGAGTTGTAGGAGGTGGTGAGGGACCCTCTTCCTTTTCCTTGCCATTGTTGTATTGTATTGTACATCACCGCCAATTGCATCCTTACTACACCAATCAAGCTGTGGTTTCTAGCTTGCTATAATTTAGCTGGCACTTCGTTTCAAAAATGTCCTTCACATAAAGCAAAGCTTGTTTCATTTGAATCTCTTCCCCAACATTTACTTCTTCTTAATTAGCGATAATTATTGCTAAATTTCCAAATTTAGATGAACATTTCTTCACCGGGAATAGTTCTGTTGATGCATTATCTTACTTCCAATAACTTTACTCCTAGGAAATCATTTGCAGACTACACAAAAATACAGAGAACTTCCAACATAGGAACCACAGCCACGACACAAGGAATAGAAACCTTCTTCTCACTAACGTCGCTAGGAAAGCACTGTATCAGAGACACTTCAACCAACTAGCACCGAAATTGTACAATCTGCTTCCCCTAAATCTCAAGGACATAACACAGCCGAGAAAATTCAAAACCCTGGTTCAAAAATGGGTAATAAATGATTTAATAATAA
The DNA here is from genome assembly GCA_948455865.1 of Conomelus anceps. Classification (NCBI taxonomy): domain Eukaryota; kingdom Metazoa; phylum Arthropoda; class Insecta; order Hemiptera; family Delphacidae; genus Conomelus; species Conomelus anceps. Next base: position 30,756,483 of record OX418227.1, on the reverse strand, counting down.
TAATTTAGATGAACATTTCTTCACCGGGAATAGTTCTGTTGCTGCATTATCTTACTTCCAGTAACTTTACTCCCAGGAAATCATTTGCAGACTACACAAAAATACAGAGAGCTTCCAACACAGGAACCACAGCCACGACACAAGGAATAGAAACCTTCTTCTCAGTTATGTCGCTAGGAAAGCACTGTATCAGAGACACTTCAACCACCTAGCACCGAAATTGTACAATCTGCTTCCCCTAAATCTCAAGGACATAACACACCCGAGAAAATTCAAAACCCTGGTTCAAAAATGGATAATAGATACAGGATGACATCGCATAGAGAACATTATTTCAAATAATATGTGAGCTCACCTACCCAAGATATTTGCACTCTCACCCAAATATTACTCACACCTACTCTAGCACATGGGTTACCATAGTTGAGTAGGTTAATTTCCGTCTACTTCTTCCTCTTGCTAGATATCTGTGTAGTTTTTTTAGTTTGTAGACATTATTTTATACGCATGTAATTTTTGGTTACTTTAATTTTTTTGAAGGTTGAAATAAACAGTTTATTTATTATAAACCCTTAACCGGTGGTTTGGAACTCATCTAAAATTGTAGGTTCACCGTGTTCTCCGCAACATGGCTCTAACGATGAGGTGGAAAGGCTCTCCCCAATAATAAAAGGGTTTAACATTAGATGAGATTTTTATTAATTGGAAATACATTGCTGAATAACCTTTTTTCCAAACAATCGTATAATATGATAAATGAAACTTTTTCACCTGGAATGCTTCCGTTGATTAAACTCACTAATTTGCATACGCTCACATATCTGTTGAACGACGGGGCATCAGCTCAACTACCAACAACCCCTTTACTTATCCTCTCCAACCCCAAAAGACACCCTTTATGCTTCACATTGGAGTTCCGCTTACTGATTCACCTTAATAAAGACAATTTAGCCTCAAGATAAGACTAGATAGTAAAGACTGGTAATACCAGTTACAGTAATGACAGTTCTATTTATTTTGACAATCTAAATCAGTTTCCTAGGCATTTTCTTTCGGCTCTCAAGTTTGTAACAGTATTCAATAATCTCATCTTTAACTTTCTTTGTAGTGGCGAAGGTCATCTTTCCTGGAAGTGCTTTTACATTCACTTTGTTCATTCTATCAATTTTCTCTATAATTTTTTTATCAGTTTTCTTTAAGTGAAGATAATGGGACAGACACGTGCGGTACATAATCTTCAAAGATTTAGATGATTCAGCTGAAATTTCGTGAAAGGAACAGTTTTGGAATGGAAGATCGTAGTTTACTTCTCATTTTTATGGAGATAAATATATGAATGAATAAAAAATTATATTTTTTACGATGCCCACATGAGTACGGAGACTTGTGTGTGGGTAATGAGGTGAATGGATGAATGATGAGAAACATCCATGGCTGAATGAGATTCGAACCCAAGGCTGTCGGAAACGAAGCCAGCTAGAGCCCCTTATCTCATCACAGACAAGCGCTCCAACCAACTACGCCACCAGAGCCGCCATGTAAAATCATTCCATGAAAAATTGTCAAATATCAACCACAAACCGTCATGACATGAGGCTTAACATTTCTGATTGTTTTAATCTTTCATTCTAAATCTTGTGGTGCAAACAGCAGTTTCAAGATCCTGATCTGAAAAATCAGATCTCTGAAGATCTTAAAACAGATCTCAGATCTAAGAAGGAAGAAACAGGTAAAGAATGATTGAGATGTGGTATTAATCATGCACTTATCCGCAAGGTGAAACCCCGTGAATCACTCTGGAGCAACTCTATCGACTGGTGTCGCAACCCGTGTGGAGACTTGCCTGACAGCCCGAGGGTATTTCATAGATAGAAATTTAGCAGTTATAACTATGCAATAGAAGAGGTCAGGTGAGAAAATTTTATTTTTTTCCTTTTTTTTTAGTTAGATGATGCTCATATGTGTCTTTATTTTAACTAGAGACTAGAAAGCCAGCCAATCTTATCCAATCAGGGAAAAGCGCTTCAAACAACTGCGCCATCAGAACTGCGTAATATCATGTTTTCTATATTTTGTCTTCCTTATTAAATATCCAACTATGTTATGTGTGGTTTTGAATTTTTTTGTTGTCCTTGTTGTTTCCCGGAAGCAAACTGTACAATTTTGGTGTTAAATGGTTGAAGAATCATTAGCAATGATGAGAAGGTGCCTATTTAATGAACATTGCCCTTGGTTACCGTTTTGAAAAGAACTTGCATTTCTGTGTAATCTACGGATGATATCCTTTGAGTACATCTGTCTTGTTTCCATCACACCGAGCTCGTTAAATAGCAGATTTGATGAGCCAAAAGATCGAATTTGATAGATCAAAAGATCTGAACCGTAATGGAAAGATGAGCCAGTGAATTTTATAGAAAACGTTCCTAGTAGTTATGACTATGCAATAGAACAGGTGATTTTCCAGGAAGAGATTCTCCTGCGTCTAAAATCATCACCTCAAATTCATTTATTTGCCATATTCATAAAAACATTAGCAATGAAGCAAAACAAAGAACATGCATACTTAAAGTCAATGACAAATCCAAACAAAACTATTTATACATTAAATGCGGCACTACTGGCAGAAGTAGGACTTGATCGCCAGCAGTGAGTACATAATTTAGGTAAGTTCAGAAAAGTAAGAAAGTGAAAAATTAAGAAAGAAAATTCAGGAAAACCTGAAAACCTACATCCAAAGATCAGATGAATAGGTCCATGAGGAGAAACTTCTAAATAACTTGAAAGACCAAAAGATCTGAACCATAAGTGGCATGAAAATAACCCAGTTCAAGTCTAATCGGTCACCAATCCAAGCATAGTATTGGGCAGTCAACACTTTTGATAGATCAAGAACGATAAAAGAATAAGTCATAGCTCCTCGGCCACCCATCCAAGCGCTCAAGACCAATCGTTGCCAAATCAAATCAAATTTATTTGCCATAATACATAATAATTTTCAAACATTTGTTTTTTGGAGGATGAAGCCCACATAGGTCTGAAACGTGTGCGTAGGTAATGAATTAGATGATTGATGAGTTGGACCTACAGTTTTAGGTGGGTTACGAACCACCCGCAAGTGATTTTAAAGCAGAGAACAGTATTTTTTGCTGACCAATCCAATCGGTCACCCTTGCAAAGAGCGTACAGAAGTTTCGTAGCTTATCTCTGATTTACAGATACCTGCTACGGCACTCGGCTATCACTTCCCAATACTTACAATGGAGATAATTCCATTCGGCTACATAACATGATACAAATAAACTTGCGCCTATGAATACAACGCCGCACTTATTGCAGTCAAAACACTCAGAGGGATGAAGGGGAGCAACGAGTGAGGGGGGAATGGGTACCTAGAAGGGGGGGGGGACAATTCTGACGCCGGCGCTTGACACCAATAGAAGAGGAGAGGAGAAGAGGCGAGAGAAGAGTAGAATGGAGAGAGGAGGGCCACAATCACCGACTCTTCCTCTCAGAGAGTAGATCTCTCCCGATCCGGCGGCATGCTCTAGCAGCAAAGGGCAAGGGCGCGCGCCAATCACTACACTACTTGAGTCACCGGCGGCAACTCAGGGAATCCCCGCGAGAGTGCGCGGGCGCTTGCGTGCGTATGAGGCAGCAGACCACGTGGTTTCTGGCGGCAGTTGTAGTTAGTTGACAGCCGGCTACCAGAGCAGCAACAGAGGTGCGGAGGATGGTGATAAGGGAATAGGGTGGGGAGGGGAGGGGGCATTCCCGCGCCGGCAGTCTAGTAGAAGAGTACATCAAAGCACACACACACGTGGGTATTGGGGCGGGAGTATTTGGCGGGGCGCACGTCACTCCGGTATGTCACCGTTATCTATTTTGTGGAATTTTTTTTTTTGAGGATGAAGCCCACACAGGTCTGAGACCTGTTCGTGTGTATTGAGTTGGATGATGGTGATTGACGAGTTGGACCTACACTTTTAGGTGGGTTCCGAACCAGCGGAAAGTGATTTTACAGCAGAGAACAGTGTCTTTTTGCTGGCCAATCTAATCGGTCACCGTTACAAAGTGGACCCAGGAGAACGCAGCTTATCTCTATCTGATTGAAAAGATACCTGCTACGGCTCACGGTTATCACTTCCCTAAAATTATGTCCACATTATGGACTGATAACACCTCTCAGAACTTACACAGGTGTACAGATAAAACATCACAGCGAGCAAGGACATCATCAGTCAGTACAGATCTCAAAAATGTCCCCCTACAATTAAATTCTGGATTAACAATGGTAAAATTCGCTCCAAAGATGAAAAGGATGCTCCAGGAGGAAACTCTTCTCAAAATCTTGAAAATGTCCACCTGTGTAGTAAAATAGAATAGAAAGACTTTTTATTTGTTTGTGCCGAAGACAATTCTGGAGTCACACTGAAAACTCTCTCAGATTGAAAAAAGGATGCTCCTGGAGGAACCACATCAAAACGACCACAGACCAACTCCTTACCACACACAAGGCTTATTTAAAATTCTTCCTAGCAGACAGACAATGCTAGATTGCGTTCCTCCAAGCCTCTGCCTATTTCTAGAGTTACGGTCAAGTAAAATCACCGCTTGGAAGAACCCCGCGCCGCCCCCAAGAACTTTCAAAACAAATCTAAAAATGTAATGTCCAAAAACTTTAAAAATACCTTCCCTGGTCAGCAGGTGACAAGATTGTCAACTCGCATTCAAATTAACTGTATGTACGACTGTACACGTATGGTCAGTACGTCACTGCATTCTATACGTTAAGGCATTGTAGGAAAGACGTAACCAGCTAGCAGTTGGTCATGGATTATCAAACACCAAGCGAAAATAATAATTTCAATCTCCAACAACACTGCACTTCAAAAGGTGTGGAATTCAGATATTGGCGTGAATGACAATGCAGTCTTCAGCACTAAAGAAGAGTCAAGTACAATAACATTAGATATTACCGTGGCCAGAATGGAGATAAATCAGGCCCAACCGCCCAAGAAGCAAAAGAGAAAATAATGTGAACGTTTCAAATATAATGACCAGAAATAAATAACGAAAACACCGACATTGTGAGTACCTTCATTGAACAAGTACTAATTAATAACAAAAACGAATACTGTGGAAGCACCGTTTTTAACATCTGATTGTGAAGAATCTTTTATAACTAATCAAATAATTATAAATCCAGAACAGATCTAATAGTAAGTAGATAGCACGATATCAGCAGCTTTTGACAACTTTACAGCCAAGATAAACTGAATAGAGAAATAATTACTCTGAAATATTACAACAATACTACACTTTATATCTAGTACCACAAAAATTTAAGATTTTCTAAACCAGCAATCAACTGTAATCTAATGAGAAGTTTGGTTTTAGACAATAAACGTTCAACAAGAATATAGAATTCCTCCATCACATGAGTCACAAACGGAAAAAAATCTTTTCGAGAAAAAAGTGATAATAAATACCGTACAAAGAGCGTAGAACGTCTACTAATTGGAAGAATACTTTTCTTATGGAAATGAGTAAAGTTTATTCATGAGCTACCAGAATCGTTTTTCTCATGCAAATATCGATGAATTTCAAAATGGAAAACTCATTGAAAAGTCAAAAGTCACTTGCAATGTAGGAGGAAGTGACCAAAATTAATGATGTAGCTCGAACCAAAACAACTTTTTTACAGAAAAATAATTATTCATCAACAGTAGACCAATCGAAACTGATTACATATTACTAGTACAAGTACTATTACTAGTAATTAGTACACTGATTACTATAACACTCAAGTACCTAAGTACCAATGTTTCACCACTTACCAGAAAAAAATACAGTAATAACAGTATCAGATTATTTAAATTAGTGCACATTACTGTAGGGTAGGTAATTTCAGTAAACATTCAAACATGTGATCGTGTTATTACATATGAGTTAGTTTTATTAGATACCATTGGAAACTGAAATAATAAACAGTTTAGTTTGATAGAATAAGCTCCACACGTAAGTTGAAAAAGTACTACTGTGAAAAGAAATAAACGAATGAATTACGAAAAGTGATTTTGATTTTAATTCAAGAGTTATCCTACATTACTATTACAAACATTCCTACTGTGACTTTCTTTGTAGTGGTGAAGGTGATATTGTGGAAGATATCCATAATGAATAATAAGACTTGAAATTGTCACAACCACATTTATTGAAAACAGTGAGATACTAGTTCCGGTTGTTTCACCATTAGGTATCAATTTCAAACAAACGTTTGTTTGACATTGATATTGGTGTAACAACCGAAACTAGTATTTCACTGTAGGTCTTTTGCACTATAACCCCCCCCCCCCTTAAAAATTGCCATTGAACAGTAGATTCCTAACCTAACATAATCTGAGACCCGGTTAGGTCAGGAATCTACTGTTCAATGACACTTTTTTAAATGCGGTGTTATAGTGCAAAATACCCCTCACTGTTTTCAATAAATTTGGTTGTGACAATTTCAAGTCATATTATTAATTATTCCTATAATGTATATAAGCAATATTTAGGATCAAGCCAAGTATTTTATCTCCTTTTAGAACTTCCTACTTCTAATTGTCCATTATTCTGCCATCAGTTAGTATTTAGTTTTATTTCAGCTAGGGATTAGTATTTTCAGTAGTTCTGACAATGGCGCTAATAAGTACACTAATTACACGTTCGCTTGATGAATTTACTCCAACACTGTAGAATCATTTCAAACGAATTTCAAATTCAATTCATTTATTATTGATTTCAAATTCATTTCATTTGCCACTTTTAGACTTCATCCCTGATTACTTTTTGGATTTCTTCATTTGACACAGCATTACACTTGACATTACAATTATTCAATAATTGAAAATTATAACGATAGAGAAGAAATCGTGAGACCTTTGCATATAACTTGGAAAATACTGTACTTTTCCGTCCTCTTCTCTCTTCTAGCGGCTTTCATTGCTGGGAAGACCCATACGGGAGTTTCACCGTTAGAATTGGCATTCAATACAACTAATAGTTATCACTTTAAAATTGAATTGAGCAATTACCGTATACGAACAAATTCCTACCAATGAATAATATTTTTGACCTAAATGAATAGAAATACTAGGTGAATAACACTTATTCATAATTCATGAGGCATTGGTGATGTCAATAATAATAATAAGCGTATGGCTTTTAATGGTGGGGAGACCCTTACGGGTAGTTCCACCTCGCCGTTTGTGCCATATTACGGGGAACATGGTGGACCTACTATTTTAGGTGGGTTCCGAACCACCGGGTAAGTGATAATAAAGCTTGTAACATCAAGTCATTGAAGCACGGTCACCCATCCAAGCGCAGTCTTGAGCGGTCGTGACTGAACATCACGATCACTTGAACACCACGCTCACCGCATGACCAATCACCACCCGGTGATGTCAATGAATTCCATGTACTCTATACACTAACACACACCCTCAGAAATAAAACAGAAGTAGCTCAGAAATAAAACAAAAGTAACACAGAAATAAAACAAAGGTAACACAGAAATAAAACAAAAGTATCTCAGAAATAAAAACAAAAACACCACTCAGAAATACAGTGTATATGAGAATCCCATGATGACTTCCATTTCTAGATAGAATGTGCAAGTTCAGAAAACAGAACTGTAAAGTTACTCAGAAACAAAACAAAAACCACCCAGAAATACAGTGTATATAATATAGGAGTCCCATATTGACTTCCATTTTTAAGTACAAGTTCAGTATCCCCAGTAACCGTTGGTGTTGCCATAATTAGAGAGTTTATTGTATAGTCGACATAGTTGTAATTACTGTTTGTATATTAATATCCAGACAGAAAATTGTTGATGTACTGTGGATGTTCTGTTGGTCGAATAAATTATTAAAGTATGATACAATACCTATTGTATCTATAAGCTGAACACTGCCGAAATAGTAGTTTATGCAACGATTTTATTTGTTAATATTTATTTAATATTTATTAAATCATTTAATATAATTTGGCCAATTTTGAAAAAAAAACCAACCAAAATCCACCTCATTTTTTATTTTTTCTTTGTGCATCGATTTTTGAAAAAAGTATCGTTTTTTGAAAAAATGCATCGATTTTTGAAAAAAATGTATCGATTTTTGAATCTTATTAAGGCACGAGTTAGATGTAAGTTAAAACACGAGCGAATGCGAGTGTTATAAATATCTCACGAGTGCTTTAATGGCCAAATAAAATCGTTGCATACACTATTTTATCTACGACCACTAGTATACATTTAATTAAAACAATTTCATTTTACCTGTGACTGTCAGAGATACCTAACCTCTCATCTCAAATACGAGAAGTTATAGTAGATTGTTAGGTTAAAGCAGCTGGTGTAGCAGTTTGATGAAATCAGCTGATAGTTTCACAATATTGAATTACGATATTGATTCCATCAAAAATGCTTCTGATTGGTCCAGAACCCGTGTTATAATGTAGAACCTGTACTATAATGAGCTCATTATGCAACGAGTTTCAAAAAGCATTTCGAAAAGACAGCTGTTTTGGCATCAATTGTGAAACTGTAATGTATACATTATGACATAGTCGTAGATAATAAATCTTTATGTGTTTGTACAAACAATACATGCGGTAAGTACACTCCAGGGCTAATAAGAAATGAGAATTAATAAGATTCTCTAATAGATAAATAAAAATATATCTATCGGAAAGCTCCGGGTTTTGCAGACTTTTCCACAGAACAATTACAGCATAACAGTACATAATTGCAAGTTAATGAAAAATATATATAAAAAGAAAATATGAATATTGTGAACTCACCTTATACCAGCCACCTCGTCCAGTAATAAGAACATACAACAGGTACAAATCAATGTCGGCACCATTGATCTTTGGAGTTCGTTTTATTGGAGTTCTAGAAAAAAGAACAATAAATTAAAATCATAAAATAATTTTTCAATTTAAAACACAACTGAAAAACCACAGACATTACTGGCTTTAAATTCTATTAATAAATAGTAGTCATACAATTGAAATTTCTTTCAAACTAATGATAGATCAGCAAAGTTTTCCATGACAAAATAGTTATTGGCTGATGAAGGTTTTATTCAGGATAGAAATGCATTACCAACTCAAGTGAGTAGAAACAAAAAACCATTAAGAAATACAGTGTCTGTTTTAATAGTATTTGTTGAATAATGCAGTTCAAATAATCAATTTCAGTCATTTCGTTTCAATTGAATGATCAATGTCCGTCATCAAATTTTACTGTTGGATATATGAATGTTTGTAAATTTTGAATATAAATTTGATTGATATATTTTTTTCAAACACCCGTTACTGTATTACAAGGAAAAATCAGCTCATTCTTCCAGATAAACTCAAAAGATCTATTTCAACATCGGCTCCATAAAATATGATTGCTTTGAACATAAAAAAATGGTCATAAACCAGTCGCTCCGTCATAAATGCTGTACATGAATGGAAGAAAAACAGGAAGAAAGGCCTATATATGCACACACGTTTTTTTACTTCAGTAATCAAGAGGATATATTTATATTTGCAGAGGAAATTACTTCTACATCCTTCCTTTTTTCCTAAAATGATAACTTTCAAAAAATCCACCGTCAATTTATTCTAGAATAGTTCAAGAATGAAAATTTTAAATTTATTACTAAAATTAAAATTTTATTTCTTGAAACTCGTCAATAAACTGACATTGCATAATCATATCTTGTAGACTGGGGAAAATTGATTCCACATAACATTCCAATCAATACAAGAACTGGAATGAATTTATTCTTGTAGAAATAATATTGAAGAAAGAATGGAGATATAGTCTATATTTATTTATACGTGAAAAATGTTGTAGAAGTAATTTAAACTAAGAATAACTTAATAAAATTATATTTATAATTAATAACTAAAATAAACTTATAGAATAACAAAATTAGAATATAAATTAATTTAATACTGTATTGAAATACCGCATAGGCTACATGTTTTTGTCACTTTGATTGAAATGTCAAGGAGATTCAATACACTAATGGCTGGATAATAAACGTTAAATTATGAATTTATGAGATTCAATAAGCTATTGGCTGGATAATAAACGTTGAATTACGAATTAATGAAATCTGAATGATTATTAATTTGAGGATTAATTGAAGAAACATAATCAACACCAAACAACCATACTGAACGTTGAACAAATTATTGTAAAACAGATGAAAAGTTCAAAGCATCATTGTTATCAATGTAAAGTGATAAGGTTTATTAGGCTGTATTAGTTGTAGCTACTTCGACAAGATGATAGATAACAGTTAAGTTTGAAATGATAAGAAATTGATATCGCAAAAGGGGTATGGGGTGTGGGGTAATTAAAAGAAACCAGAATTGGAAAAATTTTATCATATTTTTAAAATCTAGAAAAGTTTATTGAAACTATTACTGAATCATGGTGTATTGTTGAAATAGAACTTTGAAAACAAATACCTAATTAATTATTTTAGTTTTAGAGGCTGTAATTTTCCTTTTCTTCGTCGTTACAGTATTTGTTTCCTTCCCGGTATTTCATTATACTGAACCCAGAACCTTGAATAATTTTCTCACCATGAAAACTAGCCAGAGAATGAATGTATACAGATAGCAATATTAATAATAAGCTATCCAAATAATCTACAGCATTAAGAGGTATAATTAATCCATTGAGCAACAAGGAAAAAAATGTTAACACACAAGTTATTCTATTAGTTTCAAATTAAGTAGCCTAACTTATACGGAATTTCCTGAAGTCATCCATAGACTATCTTTGCAGGTGCTGTAGTACAGGAGATACTGTTTGGCATGACTGTAATGTTTATTATTATTATTCCTTTTCAGAGTAGTTTTATTTGAAATGAAATTCCATTTTCTGATAGACCATCTTCATGGAATTTAACATTTCTTTTTCAATTGTAAATAAAATATCAATTTCATAATTAGAATTTTTGTAATTATCAACATTTTAAAGAATGAATTTTTTTAATTATAATTTTGGTAGAAGTATTTTAATATAATTATAGAGCAATTTCATACTCTGTATCTTGATGTGGAACCTCTTCTTGAACATCTACAATCTTATTATCTAACCACAGATTGCGATATTGAATTCTAGCCTCGGAAGCTAGATTTTAGCTTAATATCAAGTTAAGATGTTACCATATTGCTAAGTAAGGTCAATGAAAAATGTGGTTTGATCAAGTAAAACACTAGCGAAATGAACCTGAATTAATTTTCTATTTACAACCGGGATATTAAGTTACCGTATGGCCTAGATTAATTAAAATTGACAAGATTGAAGGATTATTATGAATAGTTTATGAGAAATAGGTTAGGTCGATGCAGTCATCACCAGAAGGAAAATTTGAAAACAGCCTCTATTTGAAATTACTGAGAGGCTGAATTCCAAAACATCTAACCTATTATCAACAATTAAAGGTTAATCACGACAAAGGACTTATGAAGTGAAGTGATCCTAACTTTTACATTCTGTAATAAATAAATCAGTAAAGGGTCATGTAATATTTTGAAAGCATAAATAGAGCAAAAATTTGAATTCGAAGATGCTGTTTCAATGATAAAGTTCAGTTCGGATGTAAGATGTAAGTTAAGATAGAAAAGTAAAATGTAGCATACAAGAATTTTGTGGGAGTAAATTTTAAAATCATGTTTGAAGGCCAAATCTAGTCCGATTGAAGTTTCGTTAATGGATCAACTAACAAAAAAGGAGGCAAGACCAGAAAACAAATAGATAAGTTACTGAAGGTTATAAACAAACAACTTTACTGTAGGTTAGCTACATAACGAACACGTTACGCTTGAACAACCTGGATTTTGGTAAACGTTATCATTTTTAAGGAATAAACGTTTTATATGATATGTTTATGAGTAGTATTGTAAGCTAAAGAAAATTATGATTTATTTGATGTGATTGGGTTGTAATATTTCTGGATAATGATGATGGTGTGAGCCTATTCCAGGAATAGCTAGGTGTTGGTAATGAAGCCTTAGTTTTGCTGGGTTACAAATGATTTAATATGAAAGTAGTGGTATTGGGGGAGGTAATTTTGAATGTTTGGTCAAACTACTTACCCTCGACTTTCGTGGAAATGTAGAAGATCCTTCAGAAATGTATCCCGCTCCCGTTCATATATAGCTGGGTCTTTGTCCAGTATTTTGGCCATAGCGAAGCACTAGCACGGCTCCTCACGATTCCACACGTGTTCTATTGATACATTGGCCCATCGAAACGCCAGACTCGCGTAGCACAAACATAGAAAACACTGTAATCACTTGCGAACGATAGCAGTTTAGCTGAGACCGACCAAGTGTATTGTTCCTAGGCCCCGCACAAGCACAACTAGGTTGCCTCATCCAAATCCATCTGCACGAACCTCTTTCAGAGCATATCTCGCCAGTCCACGAAACAAATCATAATAACAACTTAGGGGATAAATTAACGAAGCTACAAACACCAACATTACACCTAAAAACTACATTTTCCGACGACGCATAGGCCTCTAACTTATGAGCTATTTTTAATACGTGTGACACCAAGCTGCTGGGAGGAACACTAACATTCAAAATGGCGTCTACGAACGCATTCGGCACATGATACGAAATAACACACACAATTATCAACACAACACACAACTGACGGCTGAAATTTAATTGATAAATTAAGTTTATTTCCGAAATTTGCTGCAGGTTTCGAGGAGGGGATCAACAAAACGACGCCGCGCCGAAGATAAAGAATGTTTTTCGATAATCCCGTTAGTGCCAGTTGCCGCCGCAGTTGATAGACAGCAGCACTGTACAGAAGCTATAAACTCGCGCACCAATCATAACCGAAATAATCGTATTACCAAATGCATTCGTCAATATCCTTATTTTTAATTCCTTTTTTTATTTCTATTTTATTCAGGGCGCGGTAAATTCAAAATAAAATAATACTGATGACTATAAAAATACCGAGAAAAATGAAAACAAATGGAATTTCAATGAGAAGTCAGAAATAAATGCTATTTGTAAAACACAAAACATGTTGTATTCATCACGAAGTAATAAGAATGCATGAGAGAAGCATACTTATTAATAAATTTTCATTAACACAAAACTAGCCGTTATACTTTTTCTAAAAAATAGATTCTTGTTAGCCATTTGTTAAACAGAAAAGATGACTTAACCCTTTTAAAATAGAAGGCTTGCATGATTTTCAAAAATAGACTGGGAAAGAATTTTAATAGATCCCAGAAAATTCTGCTTTAAAAGTGTTTATTTCGAGACAGATTATTAAAATACTGCATCAAATGTAGATATTTTTAGAATTTGCACTTAATATGGGATAATATTAATACCTAGTTAAATTAAACCCAGATTTTCAATTCCAGAAGCTAAATTTAATTTTGTTAAATAATCTTTAAGACTCCAGATTGAAAATAGTATGAGTACGGTACCGTGTTCAGTTACTCTGCCAAACTGCTGTTTTCACCTACAGGTTCCTTGATGATACTGTTTGTCAAAATAGCATTTTATCATCACAAGTAACAATAAAAAAAGATAAAATTATTTTTAGACCTCTGTGATGTTTTCCATGACTAAATACTTGATGAACAATCTAATATCAAAACTGACACTGTATTTCAATTTAATAAATTGTTTTTACTCACTTATATTGGAGATACTGGAGGGGTAAATTTCACTTCTGAAAAGAAGGCTGACGAAGGTTCTTTTTAGAAGTGAAATGCATCCCTCCAGTATCTCCAATATAAGTGAGTGAAGACAATATATTAAATTGAAATACAGTGTCAGTTTTGATATTATATTATTTTCATACATTCCAACACGACTGAAATTGAGTGACGAATCTTAAAATTTTATTCAGGAAAGGAACCAATTCCCCAACAAAATTTCTATTGTCAAAAGTGCTGTAAAAGCATGAAATTGGAGCATTTTTTATTTTATAGTTTAGTTAGTGTATTATCCGATTCAAAATGTATCCTCTAAAGTCTCTCTTGTGGACAAAAGTGGGACAGTCATCCAGTACGGTTTTTTGAAATGTTTATGATCTGTTCAATTAGTTTTATTCTTTTTTTGATCTCCATGGATAAATGTGTGATTTTTATTTAACAACCATTCAATCCTACATGAATTTATTAAGTTTAGACACTTGTTTCATATAAGTCCCTACTCAGTATTTTGTAGTATTTCTGACTTAGTTTTTTTCATATATTTTGTTAAAAATAAACAAATGAATGTGTTTATCAATATAATAAATTCTATAAAAACTAAATTGCAGTTGCTTTTGATTTTTAATCGAACTTTTACTGTACCTCTATTATATTGAAAACTTGTTTGATATACAATGATGCTTAAGGAAGTTTAAAAGTTTACAAGAATTGAAAATATTGCTTATAATATTAGCATCCAAATGAGATACGCTAGCTTAGTAAAGTGACACGGAGTTACACTTTGTGGAATACATGAGTGGATCATATAGAATGCGGTCTAATCCATTTCTGCGTTCCTTTATTTGTTGCAGTTCCTAGGGACGTTCCAATACTGAGATTCTTTCGATACTTGGTATCGATACCGTATCGGAACGAGTATATCGATATTAGTATAGTATTGAAAGAAAAGTATCGATACCATAAGTATCGAATGAGTAAAGTATCGGGACGTACCTACTTGTCACACTGGCAGCCCAGAGTCGTGTTTCCACTTCTGAAATAGTTATTTGTGCATTTAGGGACTAAAGTGCAACTTTTTCTCCCTGAGGGAAACTGTTGTCGCCCGATGGCATAGCCGAGGGAGAAAAAGTACTTTATTCCCGCGATGCACACAAAATTTTTCTTCCACCTAAACCTAAACCAATAAAACTATATCAATGTATAATTTTTCTGTGTTAGTCATTCAATGAGTAAGTTACCATGAACTACATTTTTATAGTAATATTTATATTCCTGGATTTCTTGTTCCATGACGAACTGCGTTGTTAATATTAACTTTTCAAGTGAATTAAACGACTTGCAGTCAAATTTTATTTAAAATAAGTAGTATTTCACTTACTTTGAACCCGAAAACGTTCGGCCTACAAAGTAAGTGAAATACTACTTATTTTAAATAAAATTTGACTGCAAGTCGTTTAATTCACTTGAAAAGTTAATAATATTTATACGTTTTTTAAATATTATTTACTGAAAAGTTGATTTATGTAATTATGTCTTCAAAATAAAGGGTAACTACTTTTTTACCCTTTCGATACCGATACTCCAACCTGCGTATCGATACCAGTAAAATATCGTAACTTCCGATGCCGATAACGATACCACCAGTATCGGAACCAAAGTATCGATACCTACTGGTATCGATAGTATCGGAACGTCCCTAGCAGTTCCACCACTTTCACTAGTGCTGGACTTGCTCTTTCCTAAATAAACAACCCGTTCACTCATTCCAGCCCATCCCACTCAACAAGCACCCCATCCCCTTCAAATTACCACTTACAAGGAAGTGAGAAGCGCGCAAGCTCCCCTTTAATAAATTTGTCCCTCCATCTCATTCAGTGCGTGTTGAACCATGTGGGATTTCATTCAAAGAGTTGCGACTGCTCATTCTAAGGGTGCTTGTACAGTGGAGCATCCAATACTCTATGATAATCACCGTCACATAATCAAATACATAATTCAACCAAAAACCTAGTTATATAGTGGTAGGAAATTCTACAATAAGCTACCGCAGTTTTTAAAGAGTCTTCAAAATATAGAAATATTAAAAAACAATTGAAAAAATATTTAGTGGATAAACTTTTTATAGTGTACAAGAGTTCCTTTCACATCAAAATTAAGCCTCACCTCAACTAATTGATATAGTTATTATGGTTTTTCGTGTATAATATTGTTGATCTGACTTGTCTTAAACTCCTTAGTCTCCAAGACGTAATCTACAAAAAAACAAAAATACGGACCAAAGTGCATTTTGCTGTGAATTAAAATAAGATTCCTGGATTTCTTGTTCCATGACGAACTGCGTTGTTAATATTAACTTTTCATGTGAAATTTAACGACTTGCAGTCAAATATTTGTTAAGAATAAGTATAACTCACTTAATCAGATTAAGTGAGTTATACTTATTCTTAACAAATATTTGTCTGCAAGTCGTTAAATTTCACATGAAAAGTTAATATTAAAATAAGAATCTTCAAATTTTATTTTATCTTCACCAACCTATGAAACACTCTTTTTACTATAATATCCTGTCTACCAAAAAATGAAGTTTCCACTATCCATGAACACCCTTCCCTTATCCTGCGATATAACGATATTTTCACTGGTCAGTGTGAGCTTCTCAATAATAATTACTACTGTAAAAATGCAACGGTGATAATAAGTAATCAGGGTATAAGTGAAGTCTTAAGTGATACTGAATTAGCTCATTGTAAGCAATTACTGATTACTGATTCGGATCCTTTTGTGAAATTTATTCCTATTGTCAACCAATACTTACTTTACAAGATCGGAAAAGTTATTATTATATCAAATTATCAAATAAGAAAAACGTTACTTTGCATCCAAAACCAACAGAGCTCTTATTGTCTCTTAATGCTTCTGAACAGTTATTGAATTACTCCAGAATATACGAATACTGGGAAAGTGAAGTTTCTATCCCAACTGGACTTCCATTTAAATAATTGAAAACGAATTTTTCATTTGATGTTATTCATGAAGCAAAAATTAAAATTTAACCTTTACAGGCAATAAAAGAACTTTCTATAGGCAATGATGATATTTATTATACATGGATTTTTATTGCATTCTTTGTTTTAGTTTTAGTGCTTTTATTTTATTTCAATTGTATAATTTTATTAGAACTTCTGACTTTTCAAGAAGTAATGGTAGCGATAATGAGGATGCACCATCGACTCCATAAACCTCAACATTTATTGTTCTTGGACCTCGTTTGCACACCCAAAATTCTGTTTGATCGCTGGGGACAGCTTCACTCTTAGGGAGGAGAAGTTGAGCAATTATACTAGCCTATTCTATAGCTAAAACTGCTGACATTGTATTGTACCTATCGTTTGTTGGGAAAGTAGATTCTGAATTCAGTACTGGTCTAACTCTTGGTGAGAGCATTTCGCTCTTTAATTGTGAATTAATTAATATAGTAATTATGGTAACTATAGTGTATAAGATGGTATAATTGTTAATCTGACTTGTCTTATACTCTTTAACTGGAGTCTCCAAGACGTAATCTACATAAAAAAAACACACACAGTTGAATAGTAGAAAAAACACACAGAACATAGCTTGCATAGTGGAGATCCAATACTCGATGATAATCACCATCACAAAGCGCTTACCGATTTTTGAAATTATATGATGCAATGTAATTTTCCTGGTAAACGACATCAGTTACCCAAAGCCGGTTATGTGTAAAACAAGCCTGTAATGTCCCGTTTTGACCAAAATCAGTTGAATTTGATTTGAATTGAGAATACGTGGAATATAATATTTCTGTTCATATGAATTATTGTGAAAGAAAATAATTTAGTTGATGTTACGGAGTCGTAGGAATAAGGTTAAGCTGAGCATTCACGTTCCGATTTGCAGTACGACTAGTAGTACTGCTAGTTGGATAGTCGACTCCACTCACGCTCCTACTTGCAATCCAACTTTATTCCTAGTCAGCTGTGAACGTCACTCTCGAGCCGAAAAATGTAACCGAAGTTGCCCGATGTTGCCCGTACTTGCACGAAGGTCAAGCACTGACTGAGGTAAGTTGGACGACTTTGATCCGACTCCCCCACACACGCTCCAATACCGTCGACAGTCGTCCCTCTAGTCGTCAATCTACGCTTCCAACTATCCAACAAGCCCATTGACGTTCCAATATTGGATCCAACCTTGGAGGTTGGACCACAAGTAGTACTGCAAATCGGAACGTGAATGCCCAGTTTTATATAGCTTCAATCATGAGTTGGAGTAAAAAATGTTTTTGAGATTAATTCCAAAAAATAAATGAAAAATATTCTTTAGTTGTTATAGTTTTCAGTGTAGGTATATTCTGAAAGGGACTGCATTTCAAGGCGAATCAAAAGCCATTTCACTTTTAAGATTTGATTGGCCAGCAAAAAGGACTCTGTTCTCTGCTGTAAAATCACTTCCCGGTGGTTCGGAACCCACCAAACTGTAGGACCAACTCATCAATCACAATCATCCAACTCATTACCCACGCACAGGTCTCAGACCTATGTGGGCTTCATCCTTAAAAAAAAACCATCATCCAGTTCATTACCCACGCACAAGTCTTTAGGGAAGTGATAGCCGCGAGCCGTAGCAGGTATCTGTTCAATCAGAGAGATAAGCTGCGTTCTCGTAGGTCCTGTTTGTAACGGTGACCGATTAGATCGGCCAGCAAAAAAGGCACTGTTCTCTGCTGTAAAATCACTTCCCGGTGGTTCGGAACCCACCTAAAACTGTAGGTCCAACTCATCAATCACCATCATCCAACTCATTACCCACGCACAGGTCTCAGACCTATGTGGGCTTCATCCTAAAAAAACATCATCCAGTTCATTACCCACGCACAAGTCTCAGACCTTAGTGGGCTTCATCCTCCGAAAGAAAAAAGAAGCCTTTCGCTATTATAATTTTTCTAAAAAATACAATATTCTACATTAAATATAGAGTTGTAGAATTTTAAGTTACTTAGTTTATAAACTTTTCTTACATGTAGATTTTTAGTTACTTTAATTTATATGTTATATTGATCATATTGATTTCATAATTAGTTGAATATTTCATAATGTTGGCTGTAAGAAATTTCTCATGTTTTCAAAGCTTGAATATTCAACTAAAAAGCTCAAAATAAAACAAAAATAGAAACCGACTTCAACTAAAAAATTAAATACTCATGTACTAAAAATTTTAACATAAAGTATTCAATTTAAACTGAGAAAATTCTAAATTTAATGCAAGTAACCTTTCAAAGTCGGCGCCAAATTTTCCATAAACTCCTAAAATATTACATAGAATTTCTTATGAACTTCATAAAAATTTATCGCCGACTTCAAAACGTTACTTGTATTAATTCAAAATTTTCTCAGTTAAAGTGAATACTTGTTAAACTTTTTAATATGTGAATATTTCATTTTTGAGTATCACTTCATTTAAGACGATTTCTTTTAAAAATTTTTTATTGAGTGAATCTATATAAATAAAATTAGAGTTTTGTCTGTACATTTATCAGAATTGTATATTTTTTGGTTATTTTTACGTTTTATACTTTAAATAAGCCGAAAATAGTCTTATCTCACTTTCTGTCTGTCTGTCTGTCTGTCTGTCTGTCACGGCCCCAAAGGCATTTTACGCGGCCTTCTCCTCAAAAACGAGAGCATCGATCGGGATTTTAGTTATTGAACAGTATTGAACACTTTATTGACAATGTCTTTAGCTATAAAAAAACTAAATTAACTTTTTTTTTAACAGAGTAATAAACGTTTAAAAACCAAGTATTGTGCGATTTCGGATACATTTCTTCCAAGTTTTATTACCACATAAGAATAAGAACAAATCACGTAATTTATCATGATATATCAATCAGCTGTTCTCAAATATAAATGGTGGGTCCTTCGCGGCGTTATTTACGCTGTCTGCAGACTTGTGTAGTCTGAGCATTGCAGTATTTTAGGAAACATATGTCTGGTGAATCAAAGCTCATCTTATGTTTTATCAATTATTTCTTTGTTGAAAAAAAAAACAAAATTTTCTAATTTCAATCTTCTTTCTTCTTCTTCCTCGCCCTTTCCCGCTACACGGGGTCGGCTTTCCCTATGATGACTCTCCAAGTATCTCTATCTTGAGCAATTATTTATAATTTCTAATTTCAATAATTTATAAAAAAAAATTAACATTTTAGGAAGGTGCGGTTTGTGCTAGGCTCTTGGGAATTCGCCAGGTAGCATTATTACTACCACATAAGAACAAATCACGTAATTTATCATGATATATCAATCAGCTGTTTTCAAATATTCTCTCTGATAACTGTCACTGAATTGTTTACGTCCTAAGTTGTTAACTAAGCTGCTAACAACTTCATGATCGTTGCTATCAAAGAAACCGAAACGTATTTAGTCGTATTTCTAAACATAATCCGTACGAAGGACGGGTAGCTGCTAGTACTTTCTAAAACTATCGATAAGTCGAGTCATCTGTCTTTACTACCGGAAATTTATATATTCCTATGTAGTGATGGGCGATACAGGCCGGTGTATCGATACGGCGTATCGATACGTATCGGAATCCATTGTATCGATACGCGTATCGTATCGTATAGGTTTGTATCGATATTCACTCGTATCGAATGAAAATATCGTATCAAGTCAATATTGAATATTATCAATATGAAATGAACAATGAATGATTTTATGAACTTAAGAGCAATCATAGAAAGCAAGAAAGATGAAAAAATATCAAATCGAACTAAAGCAAACTAAGAATGATTTTATGTACTTTAGTAGAAAGCAAGAAAGGTTCAATTAGAATAGAATATGGTCCAATATTCCAATAATGCTTAAAAGAAACATTCATTGGCATCATTGGGCTTTATTCAATTATTATGTACAGCAAACCTGTCTTCTAGGGAATGTAAAATTATTATTGAATATAATGTTAAATTGAAATAATATAAAATTTTCCACAGTGACCAATTGAACTCTTTGTTATTTACAAACCTGAAGTAGACTCCTTGCATGCTTCATAATTTGATTTGATGATTGCTGTATTCATCTCAGTCTTTCTATGGCCTTGAGGTTTTTTTCAAGGACTATTTTTTAAGTTTTTAAGGTACCATAAGACAAACCTTATTCTTCAGCTAAGACTGACTGTTTAGGCAGGAAAACAAACATTCATATCAAAATAGAATGTTGTAATTTTATTTTACAAAGTATATAAAATAGATATAAAAAGTATAAAAACATAGAAATCGCCCAATGAATATCAGCATTAAAACCAGAAGAGAATCAGAAGATACGAAACGATACGATACAGGTCTCCTTGTATCGATATGGGTGTATCGATATGCCCTCGTGTATCGATACAAAAAGATCGATATTTTCCCCCGTTGTATCGATATTCGATACGATATGTATCGATACGCACATCACTATTCCTATGTAAGTTACCGTACTATCGGACACATTTGTTAAAGACACTCAACTTAACACGAATTTTGATGAAAAAATACATCTGTTTGTCGATCAGAGTGTAAACAGAGCAGAAAAAACAAAACAGAGTGTTAAATTGAAATTATTGAGTATAAAATGCAGACAACTTGTGATTGAAAAAATCATAATAATGAAAAAAAGTGAACCAATTGGTTGTAGTGCTCTATCTCAAGAAGAAGCTTCTGAAGACAAATTGCAGTTAAACAGTGAACAAGAAGACAATAGTAAACAGGAAGAGGTTGTAAAGAAACATCAAGATGGTGGAGGGGAAAATATTACTGTGCCATTTTTTGGGGGAAATCTCAGTCTGGCCCAAGTTCTGGAGATGCAAAGAAAAGCTAGGAAAAAATCTAAATTGCCTGCTAGAGTTATTGGTGAGTCAAATTTTCGATATTTTTCACTTTAGAATTTATTTATTTAGGCAATAAATTTGCCTTTTTGGTAATTGTGCCGCAGATGTTAGCAAATAAAAAATCACTTGAAACTTCACCAGATTGTAGTATTATGTCTCCTGATCACAATTATCAAGTTTTTAAGTGTCGGTCTCAATTAAATAATTAATTATTCAATATTGAAAACCTACCTTTCGAACAGAGCCCCAAAATGACTAACTTCAGCAATTAACTTTAATTTAGTGTTTAGAATGCATGAATCTTTGTAACACAATAATTTGCATTTTAATTTGGTATTTATTGAGTATCCGAACTTTTCGAATTTTTCAACAATTTTTTCCCCACACACTCAAAACACACTAGTAAGTAATAATACACTGACATTTTGCGGGGGCAACGCTTATTTGGCATTTAAATTAGAGTTTTCTGATGGAACTATTTTTCTTCCGCGTATGAATACTTCCATCACACTGTAACACTGCCAGACTAGGCAAGGTTAGGTTAGGTTTGGTCAGGTGGAATTCTAGAGCTGAATTCAAGTAACCAATCAATCTAAAAATATAATAGTTTGAAAACATATGTTTTCAAATTTTTATTTCGGCAATAGCTGATTGTTTTAATTTATTCATTACGTGAACTGTGTAATACAGAGTGCAGCCTCAAATTTTTAGAATCTGTACTCGTTAGCGAAAAGGAGGTGATCGAATTTTTATTCAGGCATGGTATTTTTAAAGAGATTACAGTGTGTTTGAAGTGTGGTGCTGAATTAGTTGACAGTAAGTGAAATCTTAAATTTCGCTCTCAAATTTCGACAACAACAGGGGTTGACTGGTATTCATTTTGCTTTGTGGACCCAGAAACCCAAGCTCACACGAATACGGTTGAGAGGAGTTGGCGCGAAGTGCGCTGTACGATTCCAAGGTTTGGAGTCAAAAAAGCGCATTTCGCCGGCTACCTTGCTGAGTTTCAGTTTAAGCGCCGATAACAGCGGGAGGAGCGTGTACATTATTTTTTTAAAGCGGCTGCGGAGTTGTATCCCACGAAGTATTGAAAGGTTAGTAAGCTTAGTTTTCTTCAGATATGTGATTATTAATTTGATTTATATCGTTTTATGGTTTGGAGTTCATAATATGTTTGCAAATTATGAATTTTTTCAATGAAAATAAAATTTTCATCAAAAAATTTTTTTTCGAAAATTTAAATTTTTGTGTGAAAAAGACGCGACCCCCAAAAAATTTCAACGGATTATTGCTTCATGGGGTGTGTAGATGTCACAAAAAAAAAATTGTTGGAAAAATCGAAAAGTTCGGATACTAAATAATTACCTTTAATTTATTAATTATTTATTCATGCAATTTATCTACTTAATAATAAAGGCATTTTCAATTTGTTCCAAAATCTCATCACTTGATGCATCGCACATAATTATACATAACCTGCATCCAGCTAGCCACAGCCTGGGTTTTAGCACAGATTACAGAACAACAGATTTAGTTGTCTGTGGTTTTAGGCTTTTGGATGTGCGAACATTTCGCGCATGCGCAGAAGCGTAGTCTGCGTGAATGGAACGAAGTGGAATGGAAACTGGAATGGACCTGCTTAACCAAACCTTTCCTAACCTGGCTAGATGTGACTGAACCACCTTTGAAATACCTTTAAATATTTACCTTTAAACCTTTTAAATATTTACAGAGGTGGTTCAGTCACATCTAGCCAGGTTAGGAAAGGTTTGGTTATGCAGTTGCATTCCAGTTTCCATTGATGTTCTGATGTAGATGGCACTGATATAATCCATTGGCACTAATCCTTGATGGCACTCCATTGCTCTATCTGTTCGTCTATGATGTTATGCTTAAGGTACTATAAAGGCTTTTCAGAGCCGTATATTTATGTTCAAAAGGTGAGTTTTTAATATTGAATAATTAATTATTTAATTGAGACCGACACTTAAAAACTTGATAATTGTGATCAGGAGACATAATACTACAATTTGGTAAAGGTTTCAAGTGATTTTTTATTTGCTAACATCTGCGGCACAATTACCGCCTTTTCTTTTGTAGATTACGACTTGGAGACTCCAGTTAAGGAGTATCAGACAAGTCAGATTAACAATATTATACTATCTTATACACTAGTTACCATAATTACTATATCAATTAGTTGAGGTGAGGCTTAATTTTGATATGAAAGGAACTCTTGTACACTATAAAAAACTTTAAAAACCAAATATTTTTTCAATTGTTTTTCAACATTTCTATATTTTGTAGAATCTTTAAAAACTGCGGTAGCTTCTTGTAGAGTTTCCTACCAATATAACTAGGTTTTAGTTTGAATAAGCTACTACTGTGACTCACCAAGTGATAATCTTTTCGGCTTCTTGTATTATAATCATATACGTCAAGATTTTGGTTAATATCATTCGTTTTTTCATATAAATTAGCTACACATATAAGCAGGGTACAGTTAGGAGACGAAGTCTCTTGAACAACGGCCTACCTGAATCTAATCTATTTAATCTTTCCATACAACAGTTTTCTTTTGGATCTTAAACATCCTATCAATACAAGTGCTGGTTGGGCTTTAAGCCCTAGACTACCTTCTATTACTGAACTTCTACGAGTCCTATAATTTAAATTTTAGAACATACCATGTAATTGGTTTGGAAACTTTGGAGTTTGTCCATCAGTAATTTTTCATTAATAATTTTCTCATAGAGTTCTGATGTTATGAAAATATACGAATATACTTTAAGTTCAATAATAAATCTTCCATTGTATTTTAAGGTGTTAGGGCCATTGTATCACACTATTCTGCTTCTAAATTTGGTATTTACACAGTTAAAAGGACCTCGCCCGGTTGATTCCACATTTTAGGCAGTTGAGGATGTTAATTGAATTTTTCCAATAGGCCTACTCCTGTATTTGCCTCATTTCAAATAATTCATCTCATGAAGGAATTGAAGATGTCAAAGCGATTTAAACACATTTTTCTACTCTCAAATATGATGTAACCACAGTTATAAAATGTACCTGTCCTGTTAAATACACTTTTTAGAAGTCTTAGGCTGTATTGAGCTTTGTATGCTATTAATTATTAATCCTTATTATTTCAAATATAGTAATTCACCTTGCAATGTACAGTATTTGAAAATTTAAAAACAAAAATGATCAATCTAATATTAATAATTAATAAGCTGACGAAGCTTCTTTTCAGAAGTGAAATGCATTCCTCAAGCCTCTCCAATATATAAAGCATTA
The DNA here is from genome assembly GCA_948455865.1 of Conomelus anceps. Classification (NCBI taxonomy): domain Eukaryota; kingdom Metazoa; phylum Arthropoda; class Insecta; order Hemiptera; family Delphacidae; genus Conomelus; species Conomelus anceps. Next base: position 30,731,542 of record OX418227.1, on the reverse strand, counting down.
TTTAAAAGTGAAATACAGTGTCAGTTTTAATAAGTATTTCGTCATGGAAAACATCACAGGCAAAAATGATGTTAAAGATCCTTCTTGTTTCCACTAGTATATATAATAAAAACTTGAAAGAAAACTTTCAAGTGGAAATTGTGACTGTGGGTCGTCTGTGTGTACTGTGTACGGTGGGTCGTCTGACGATGCTCTTAACAACAGAGTGAAACGGCCGTCACGCTATAACGGGAGTCACAATTTCCACTTAAAAGTTTTAAAGTTTTTGCTGTAAAAACAATTTTTGAATAAATAAAAATTTAAACACTTTCCACTTCAATATGTTTAATACTAAAAATATGATATTTTAGTAATTCCAGGCTCCAAATTAGCTTTGAATCAGGTTCTTGTAAAATTCACAGGAAATAAAGTGAGTATATTTCCCCGAATCAGATAAAAGTATTATTTGTTTAGGCTTTAAAAATATTTAGAAAATACTTGAAGTACATAGCCAGCTTAGTCAGGCATTGATTGGTACTGAAATTACTACAAAAAATAACTAGAAAAATAAAATAATATTTTTGAACTAAAAATGTCGTCTTTTCTTTCTCTACAGAGCCAGGTATCAAAAGTAACAGGATTTTAAACAACTTGAACAAATCTGAACGCATAAATGTCGCATCTACATCAGCATTTCCAGGAAATTCGCCTTCAAGTTGTGAAAAAAATTTGAGAAAATGTGAAGAAGAACAAAAACCAATTGAAAAACTGGATGAAGCATGTCATACCGCGCGTGAGATGAGAAGCGGCTTTGAAACTAACAAATCTCCATCGAAAAAGTCAAATCTTAACAGCAATTCTGTTTCAACAGAAAAACCTCAAAAACTTATTGGCAAAACTAAATTTGAAAACGGAGGTGGAGAATCAAGGATGAAAAATCAATCGAAAACGTATTTAGAACAATATAGAAAGAGAAAGGGAAAAGAACGAACTAATTCTCCAGGATCAAAATCAATTTGCAGTTCTCAGTCGCAGCTTTCTTTAGATTTGTCATCTACTGTTCATACAGATATAGAGAGAGTAAGTCAGATAGGAAGCAGTTGTCTCTGTCACTCTTCTAGTGAAGAAAGACTCTATAGAGAAATAATTGACAGTGATGGTAAAACGCATTCTAGTGCCAAAAGTTCGTTCACCAGTTGCAAATCGACTTTGGGCTCAAATGAGGGGTTGAATGGCGATAATTCAGGTGCTAGATCAATAAAAAGTGATGATTGTGGTTCAAAGAAGAATGTAGGGGATGAGGAATCTACTAGGAAACGTACAAAGGTAAGTTATTGATGATGAATGACTAGATAAAGATGATAAAATAAAAATAATTCAGAATTGATTAATTTCGAATTCCCCAGTGCTATTAATTTATACTGAAGACTTCTGCAATGGCGGATATTGGCAACAGCATTGAATAGCTGATGGAAATCGATGAATGCTTCTGTACAAAAATATCAGTTACCACCGGGAATTGAACCGCGGACCTCCCAATTGCCGGTCGGACGCCTTAACCACTAGACTTTAGTGACCCTTCTGCACAGCAGCACTCACTTTTAAACTTGGCCATATCGGCTCGTTTCTCACAAGTTTCCGCTATTGCGGAAGTCTTCAGTATAAATTAATAGCACTGAAGAATTCGAAATTAATAAATTCTGTTTCCGTACATTTGTAAGTTTGTTAAATTGTCAGTTTCTTCAAACTAACTTGTGAGATACGATCCGATATGGCCAAGTTTAAAAATAAGTTCTGCTGTGCAGAAGGGTCACTATATTCTAATGGTTAAGGCGCCCGACCGGCAATTGGGAGGTCCGTGATTCAATTCCCGGTGATTACTGATATTTTTACACAGTAGCATTCATCGATTTCCATCAGCTATTCAATGCTGTTGTCAATATCCGCTATTGGGGAAGTCTTCAATATAAATTAATAGCACTTTGAGGAATTCGAAATTAATAAATACTGTTTCTGTATATTTGTCAATTCGTTAAATCAGTTACTTCAAACTAACTTGTAAGAATAATTCTTTGAAAAAAGATTTAATTCCTGTATGTTTCATGAAATTGCCTCTTTTTTCCACCTCTTTAGGGGCACAGTGGAGCATTAATGATCGTGTTAATGGATTGAAAAAAATAAAATAAAAATAATATTAAAAATGAAACTGTATTTCTAGTTGAATTATTACCGTATGATTTTACTTACTTATAATGGAGGGACGCATTTCGCCTCTGAGAATCAGCCAATCACCTGATTTATAAAGAAGAAACTTTACTCTAATATTCAATCTATAACCTAATAGTGTTGGTGTAGGATGAAACACATAGATTCGAACAAGTGTGAAGTTGAGGAACGTTGAAGTTAACATTCACAGTTATGACTGTAATAATCATTAATTATAACACGTGACTACAAAGTATGGTAGTTCGTGAACAATAAGTCCACTCACGTATAATTTATTGCCAAAATTGTCCTTATAACAATAATGTACATTTTCCAGTATTGTTTTTGGCGCCGTTAGCCAAGAATAGCTTGTTCGCCAACGACGAGTTGACTATATATATAATATATCATACAATACATTAAAATTTAAAAATTTTTATGTATGATTTTTAATGTAATATGACATGTTTGTAAATGACAACATATTAAAAAAAATATATAGTAAAAAACTTTCATCAAACAACACAAATAGGTACCAAAATTAGCACCAATAAATAGAATTATATAATATATTATCTGCTATATTCTCAATGTATTTTTACCGGGGTTGTTGGCTGATAAAGCATCTTCTCAGAGTGAAATGCATTCCTCCAGTTTAAGTGAGTAAAAACCATAATTCAAATGGAAATACAGTGTCAGTTTTAATAATTTTAGATTGTTCATCAAGTATTTCGTCCTGGAAAACATTACATACAAAAAAGTCAGTGTTAAGACTAGTTTTTTCTAAAACTGAGAACAGAACCTCAATAATCACCATCGCAAAATTAAACACATTATGTTAAATGATGTATGACAGATTGGAACAGTGTGAATACTATCATTCCACAGCATGTTTTATTTTGCGGTGGTGATTATCTGTGATGTTTTCCATGACGAAATACTTAATGAGCAATCTAATATTAAAACTAACACTGTATTTCACTTTTAAACAATGTTTTACTCACATATATTGGAGATGCTTGAGGAATGAATTTCACTTCTGAAAAAAGGCTGACGAAGCTTCTTTTCAGAAGTGAAATGCATTACTCAAGCATCTCCAATATATGTGAGTAAAACATTGTTTAAAAGTGAAATACAGTGTCAGTTTTAATATTAGATGGTGATTATCATCGATTATTGAAGCTCCTCTGTACAAGCAATCATTCAATTTAAAAAAATAATTTTTAGCTTACATTAGAGTCACTTTAATAGCCATTCAAGTACACAATAAATTATTGAAGTTACAGTAGAGCGTCGATAATCCGTATTAATTGTGACTAAACCTCATCGGGATTATCAAAAAATCCGGATTTTCGAAGATAGGCTGTTTTCATGCTTTAAAATTATAGAAACAACTGAAACCTTGAGAATTCATTTAAATATATATATAAACAAGTACAGTAGGTAAATACAGTTAAAGCTGTATTACTTAGTACTGCAATTTAATGAAACTGAAACAACACAGAATACAATACAGCACAAAACGTGAAGTACAGTACAGCAAAAAAAAAAAAAAACTACAAAGTTAAAGAATATTACACACTCTATACATTGTCAGGGCTCTTAAAAAAGTCTTCAATAAATTTTTGTACTGCAGTAGTTGTTCGCTTTTTTGCAGCCAAGTCTTTAATACGTTCAACAGAATGAGCTGGGAAGGTGTTCGTGAATCCGGATTATCGATGGTCCGGATTTTTTACGTTCTACTGTATATCATCTTTCTTCAACGTTGAAGTCTGAAAATTCACCTTCAGTCGAAATTACTTCAATTAGTTGAACTAAAGTTAAAACTAGCATAACACCTTTCAATTATTTTGTAATTTAGATTAGAAAATATGATTTATAATTATGATTTCTCCTTCAAAATCCTCCATTGCATAAATTAAATAATGCGTATTTTGTATTGCATGAAATTACATTCATTCGAATCTAAATGTACTAATACACACCAACACACTCAATACTCAATGGGTATCAAGTAAATAAGTTTCATATTTATGCCATTTTGAGAACATTTTTGGTCAGTTCAAATCTATTTTTATGGCATCGATAACCCTCCATTTTAGCATAGACGAACCATCAAGTACTATCCCTGATCAATGATTTTAGTCATCAATTTCAGCAGTGGTGTAATTGCATGGCGCGTTATCTCTGATAAGACTCTGACTACTACTCCTGCGGTCACGGGTTCAATTCCCGTTCAGCCTAATATGTGGCAACATTAACCATATATTTTTTCTTTATGCTTTATATTTTGTTTTGTTATCAATGTGTCATGAGTGCTATTTTGGCTATGCCTGTTGCACTCAATTATGTAATTCTGAATAAATAAATAAATAAATATTTTATCCGCACAAGTCTCACACTCATGTAGAAGACATCGTCAGAAAAAATTAATATTACATGCATCAAATCACAAATATCGACCCCAAGATATATTTATGATAAAATTGTATATTTTTTCTCTCCAGACTTCAACAAAATTAGAAAAGATTCCTCCTGTGCCTCGATTAGCAAGATCGCTTGGACCAGATGTGGACTCCATTAAACCAAAAGTGAGTTAAACTGAAATATGGTACTCATTAAAAAAACTAAAATTGAAATATAAAACATCTTACTTGGTAGTGCTCACGTAGGCAATGATAAGACTCTGCTACTGCTGCTGCTGCGGTCACGGGTTTGATTCCCGTTCAGCCTGATATGCGTCATTATCCACCTTACATTACACCGCACAAGTCTCACACTCAAGAAGACATCATCAGAAAAATGTATTATTACATGCATCAAATCAATTATTAGGGTGCTCGCACAATGCATCAAACACATGCTATGGAATGATGTATGAGCAGCGTAATTACCACCATTCCATAGCATGTGTTTAATTTTTCGATGGTGATTATTTTGTTCATGCACCCTTAGTCGTTATTGTAGGGTGGTATCCTTTAGGACGACCTAACAGTTTGATCGACGTACTGCTAGCTAACCAAACCTAACCTAACCTGGCTAGATGTGACTGAATCACCTCATACCTTTATTTACTAGGTCGGTCAAAACTACAGTCTTACAAATGGTGTCCTCCCGTTATTGTTGCAGCATTTAGTTCTGATGTAGGCCTCTGTAACCATTAAAACGAACTTGATCCCATTTGCAAGCTTACATAGTCAATAGTTAATCAATAGTGTCCGAAGTGATAGCCAAGTGCCGTAGCAGGTATCTGTTCAATCAGAGATAAGCTACGAAACTCCTGGGCGCTCTTTGTAAGGGTGAGCGATTGGATTGGCCAGCAAAAAAGACTATATTCTCTGCTGTAAAATCACTTCCCGGTGGTTCGGAACATACCTAAAACTGTAGGTCCAACTCATCAACCACCATCATCCAACGAATGACCCACGCACACGTCTCAGACCTATGTGGGCTTCATCATCCGAAAAAAAATCTATGTCTGAAAGCAAAAAGGATCGCAGGTTTGGTGACGTGATGCAGGATGACGTTTTGTGAAACACAGAAAGGCATTAGACTGTGCAGGTAGAAACAAGTGAGATCTAATTCATTACAGTGTTTCAAAAACAGTCACCAAGTCTGCATTTTGCATTTTTATTTGCGCACGAGCCTTTGAGAGAATTAAGAATATTTTGTAAAACAGAAGATACTCTTCATACATGCTGAAAATCGCAGAAGCTAGATTTAACAATGTTTTCAATGCTGTGGAAGATTTTTTGTGATCATAAATTAGTTTTATTTATTAGTGTTGCTTTATTTTCTTCTTTTTCTCTGTATTTACAGTTGACTGCACTACAAAAAAGAAAAGAGTATGGCAACAAAATGAGTTACATTAATAGGGAAAACAATCAGCAGAAACACACTTCTGATGGCAATAGAGTGGTAAGAGTCATACATCATTTACGTTAATAACATTAGTGGACATATGTCCTTATACTGTACAAGAATGTTGTAATGCTTTTATTTCACTCAAATGACATGTTGCATGCCACCTGAGCACTGCTCAAACTTGTGGCTCTACGCAACTAATAAATCTATCTATCTATCTATTTTAATGTTTAAAAAGCAGAAATAATTTCCCAGACGAGTATAAGACGGTTTATAGGGACTGGAGCAAAGTTTTTATAAAATTATGTGTGAAATTTTTGAGGCCACTTGACAATTAGTCAAGAAATAGTTATTTATGTATTAAGAGCGTGAAGCACGACTTTATCGCTCGAGCCAAAACATTAGCGCAGTAATTTTGCGAGAGCGATAAAGAAGCTTCACGAGCGAATTGCATACAATATTTTTCCTACAACTGCAGTTCTGGATTCCAACACAATAAATAAAGCATCTAGTTTGTAACATCACAGACCATGCGCGGATTTGGTTAGCGTTCGCCATTGTTGAGGTTATGTAAATTTCACGGATTCCATGATCCACCAATGAGAAAGCATCAAAATCAAAACAGAAGCGTAAAGAAAACAGCTGGCGAGCGTAATAGTATATTACGTTACAAGTGCGGGAAATGGTGTTTAACATACGAGTATGATAAGTTGACGCACGAGACGAAGTCGAGTGCGGTATTATCATACGAGTATGGTAAACATCTTCCCGGACGAGTTATGTATGATATTTTTCGTCATACAAGTCTAAAATAGCAGATAAGTTGAAATAAGAAACTATAAATCATTGTTATACAAACATAAACCTCAACACACCAAATCACAGCAACTCAAGGTGAAATATGGGCAATAATGGTTCTAGATCAGCTGATCTAGCTTTCGACCAAATGGTTTTTCAGTGAAATGGTAGCCAGTAGCCACCCATAACCATAAGCATGTGGTAATAATCATTTGATGATTTTTACCACACAGTGTACGGTAATAATCATCAAATGACATCAGCTGTTTTTGATTTCTGTAAACAGCTGTTTACCACATTGATTCCTTGACTGGTAAACTGTCCATAACCTACAAGTATGATGAAAAGTACTTTACCGCTTGCAGAGCAGTAAAGAGGTATTTTACAATTAGTTTTCAGTATGTAAAGAACTACTTTACAAGCAATTGTAGGAGAAAGTCTTTTCAAGCTTATATTATATAAGTGGAAACAAGATGGATCTTTAACAACGTCATATAAATTTGAATAATTAATTTGCAACTGAACGTTTGTGTACTTAACGGATATTCTTCTCAAACCGTATAAATACAAGTAAAATATCAAAAATTTACACAAAATTTGCACTTTGAATTTCTACTTTCAGCAGAATCCTTCAAGCAATGACGAGGATGGAGTTGAAATACCAATTATTGAATACACAATTGACCAGTTTGATTCAAGCAAATTACTAAAAAAACCTTCAAAACAGGTAAATAGAACTTATTCATGAGCATTACTTTTCATGGAGCTTATCACACTAGGTCGCCGAACTTCCTAGTTTGTTCTAGATTCCCTAGATTTTTTTGTATTTTTGCTCCATTTCTGAATAACTTGGTATTTTTAATAATTATTAAGTGTAGTCTACTTCAAATAAATGACTGACATTGGCTAAGCCGTCACAGTCAATTACGCTCAGCCAATGACAGCCATTTATTTGAAGCGTGGAGTCGACTCCATGCTTGGCGAATGCTCAGGCAACTGTTGGTGAGCCAATGATACTCAGTACTTCAATATTAGTTTTTTTCTAAAAACCAAGGTTTTTTCTTCAAAACCTAAAATAGGTTCAAGAACCTATTTTGTAGATCCTCCTAGGTACACATTTAGAGAATTATGATATGGATTAAATTGAATAAGCAAACGACAGTCAGACTGGAAAACTAAAATTTAATCAACTATCTATTCCTATACAACATTTGAACAATTTACACTTTAAACAAACAAAACAATTTTGGACAAAATAGATCCATAAATTGCTCAACAATAATTTTTTTTTGTATCTCACTGCTTCCTTGCTTTAAAACTTCATCAACTTTCAACTGTGATTGTCTTTTCTTTCTCCTTCAGATACAAAAACGAAAAACACGAATAAATACAACAAAGAAAATACAGAAGACTGCAGATTTAGAAGATCTAACGGATTTAGAAGAAGTGAAACTGATGATCCAGAGGCACGAAGAAGAAAAAAGACTGGCTGAAAACATCAAACATCAATTATTGTTAAAATAGAAATTAAAAGTACATTAAAAGGAATAACTATAATTGTTTTATTTAACTACAGAATAAAAGCATAACCTGAAATGTGTAATTAAGTAGAAAGTCAACCTAGAGTGATCACTACGGTATGCAACCTTTATCATTTATAGGACCTAACCTCACTAACTAACCTAACCTCACTAACTAACCTAACCTCACTAACTAACCTAACCTAACATTGCTATAATATTAAAATGAATTTCCAAAGAATATTTTGAGGATTTCTTCTGAATTGCTTCTATTTGTATTGTTTGATGTGACTAAGAACCTGACAGAGAATTTTTGAAATCATTCTGTTGTCCGTCCATTCATAGATTATGACGTAATTCATACGGTTTCAGTGACAATTACATTGAACAAGTTAATGGTCGATTACATTGGGCGAGTTACTAGCTAAGCGAGTAGTGAGTAGAAACGTTATGGACCGACCGTGCTACAGTAGCTTGACATGCCAAGCCGAATTATAGAAAAAATGAAACTTCCAGAATTATTATCCCCATACTATGGAATTTCAAAGAAAATAAATAATATTGCAACACAAAATTAAAAAATGAAGTTTACAAACAATTATTCAATAAAATTAAATCAAAACAGTTTACAGAAAATTCAATATGTCAAAGTGTTATGTTGGCTGCCTGCGCGGTTAAATGTCGGCTTTGGTCACAATAACATTGTATTTTGATGTTGGCTACACTGCCAGCGAGTAGCAAATAAAAAGTTGATGTCTAATTCCAAATACTAAATTTCATAAAATTGAGAATTATAGGGAGAAAAGAAGCCATATGTTAGATAAATAATAATAACTGATGAATAATAAGACGAAATTGTCACAACCACATTTATTAACACTTCAAGAAACTAGTTTCGGTTGTTACACCATTATCAATCTCAATCAAACTCATTGATTGAGATTGATAATGGTGTAACAACCGAAACTAGTTTCTCGAAGTTTTAATAAATGTGGTTGTGACAATTTCGTCTTATTATTCATTATGGATACCTTCCACAATATCACCTTCGCCATTACTAAGAAAAAAAAATATAATAATAACTGAACCTACTTTCGACAAAAAAATTAATTATGTCACAAAATCAAGCCGGAAAGAATTCAAATTGGAAATAAGCTAACGAATAATTAATAATACGGTAATAATAATTATTATTATTGTTATAAAATTATTAATAATGTACTTGTAATAATAATTCTAATAAATATTTTCTCCACCAACAAAATTCCTTTTAGTTCGATAATAATATACACTCTGCCAAAATGGTAACCACACATGCTATTGTTTATAATAAAATTATTATTAAATTAAAAAAAAAAAAATGAAAAATTGAAAAGTTAGGGCAAAACTTCTGTAACGATAACACTAATTCTAACCTGACCACTTCATGTCTCGCCATGCTCTATAGTATATTGCATTTAGATAGGGCAGATGAATTAGAGTGTTCAGGTTAGCACTAGCGTTATTGTAGTTTTGCCCAAACTTATTAGATAAATGAAAAAAAAAAAACAGAAATAGCCAAATTTCACTAAACTAACAATTTGAGTCACAGGACCATGGTTTCGTGTTTTAACACATCTTCGGCTGTACTGAAGAAGCAGGAGGCCTCTTGATAACAAATTTGGTATCTGAAAGCTACTTGAGCTGGCTATAATTATGATAAATTTAAAACTGATTTCAATATGTTGAGGTATTATTCTCACAATTTTTTTCTTATTATTTAATAGCTGTAAAAAACCTTAGTTAGATTTATCCATGTAACTATTATTTCAATTTTCAATTAAATTTTTCTCCGAACATTTGCCAAGTATCAGAGGAGTTATGCAGTTTATATACAAGAAAAATACAATTAGTAAAATAGAAGAAAATTCTCTGAAACAATTTTGCAAAAAAAAAAAAAAACACTAAATATTTATGTGTTGGGTTGGAGAGTCCTTAAAAAAAACAAAACATGAAATCAATTCTATAATAAATTCTCATAGCCTTATTAGTATACTATTGTTGGGGATTGAGCAATGAGGTGTAGAATATAGAATTTTCAAATGAGGCTGTAAAACATAGGATATAAATGGAGGACCTGCGGTAAGAGGGGTAGGAAATGAGGTTGTAATAAAATAAAAAGGAATAGTTGAGTAATACCTTGTTAATGTTCCTATCACCATATGAGAAGTCGTTTCTGTAGACGCCGATGCGTGTGCACACGTTGATGAGATGAGTCACTGATGATAATGCGTAACACTCGAGGTATTGTTATGCACTGAGGAGTGAGGTCGGTGAGGATGAATGAAGAATTATTTTAGAATAAATAGGATGGAACTAATTTCACGGCCGATATAAGATACTGGAGGTTTTGAATTAAAGAACAAGAAAAATAAAGTGGTAGTTGCGGTTATAAGCAAATGAGGCTTCAATAAACCGAATATTGAGGTTTTACAAAATAATAAGTAATTATTGCGGTTGTAACGAATTCTATTACTTGAGGTTAGAACGACGATTTGTTCATAGCGATGCGGTTTCAACAAGAATGCAATTGGGAGTTACCATTCAAACTGCCATTACAACTCTAGCATGCGCAGTGGCCAATAAAACTGGTTGCCATGGCAACACTATAGAAAGTCAAGTAACAGCTACACATGTTGAGCAGAGATAAAACATAAACTAACTTAGACTACACTAAATACGAAACATAGCGGGGGCCTTGAATCCACCTGGATTCAACAATAATGATAAAAAAAATAATAAAGTTCACAACTAGTGAATAAAATTCATAACACTAATTACAAGGGTGCCAAGCTGGGCTATAAATTATTTGGAGTTTGCGGGTAGCGGAAACACCTTGTGGGATGGACGTGTCAAGGTTCCGTGGTGAGTCTTCAAATGCACCACACGGACAATTCCGTCTTGTCCTGGAGAGACACCAGTAATGCGTGCTAATGGCCAGGTAAGAGGTGAAGTTGGTTGATGGACCAAGACAAGGTCACCAATGTGGAGATTATCAACAGCCTTATTCCATTTGGCTTTCTGTTGAAGGGTATGGATATATTCCAAATGCCATCTCTTCCAAATGTGCTGATGGAATGCTTCAATCAATTTCCAATGTTTGAGGCGATTGAGGTTGACATTTTGTATGTCTTCTTTAGGAACTGCCACCAAAGGAGATCCAATCAAGAAGTGACCTGGTGTAAGTGCTGAGACATCATTAGGATCGTTTGATAGAGGTGTGAGAGGTCTTGAATTCAATATTGCCTCTATTTGAGTGACCAGTGTCGTGAATTCAACAAGTGTTAATGTGTGTTCTCCAATGACACGTCGGAGATGGTGCTTGATGCTCTTGATTGCTGCTTCCCAAAGGCCACCCTGATGTGGAGCTGCAGGTGGGTTGAAGTGAAAAGTAATGCCTAGTGTAGCAGCAAACTCAGAGAGTAGGAGTTGCTTTGACTTGGAAAGTGCTTGGAAGGTATTGTTAGCACCAACAAAATTAGTCCCACAGTCAGAGTAGAGGTTTTTGCAGAGACCACGGCGAGAAACAAATCTTTTCAAGGCAGCAATGAAGGCCTCAGAAGACAAGTCTGTTACCACTTCAATGTGGATTGCTTTGGTGACCATGCATACGAAAGCACATATGTAGGCCTTTGTGAGTGATGTGGATCTGAGGTTGTGCACCTTGATATTGAATGGGCCAGCATAATCAATCCCAGTATTGAGGAAAGGGCGAGAAGGTGTCACACGAGCCTGAGGTAGATGCCCCATGGGTGGAATGTTGTGGCGAGGTTTGTGTCGAAAGCAAACATTGCACTTAAAAATTCGAGAGCGGATGATACTACGTGCAGAGAGTATCCAAACATGTTGTGAAAGAAGAGATTGTGTTAGTTGAGCTCCAGAATGCAAATATTGTCGGTGGTAGGAGTCAATCATGAGGTTGACCACATGATGTTGCTTTGGAAGGATGATAGGATGTTGAACATCTTGAGGTATATGACAATGCTTGAGACGTCCTCCAACTCGCAGGAGACCGTCATCATCAAGATACGGAGAGAGGCGGCAAAGTGAGTTTGATACAGTGGAGGTTTTGTCAATTTTCAGCTTGGCAATGTCTTCTCGAAAGGCTGAGTCTTGAACTTGTTTGAAGATTATACATTTGGCAGTAGCCAATTCTCGGGTGGAGAGAGGGCCAATCTTCTTTGGTGGGTGTCGAGTATTGAAGACAAAGCGGAGGATGTAGGCCATAACACGCTGAAGTTTACTGAAGTGAGAAAATTTTTGTAGGAGATCCCATTCAAGAGGTGCAGTAGCAACGAGAGTGATGGGTGACAGAGGTTTGCTCTCATCAGTATCAGCAAGTTCCACTGGAGTGAATGCAGATGTAGGCCAGAGGTTGGAAGGCTTCTGTAGCCAGGATGGACCTGTCCACCACAAGTTGTGAGCGGGTAGTTCAGCTGGAAGTATACCACGTGAAGCACAGTCTGCAGGGTTTTGCTCACCAGAAATGTGTCTCCAGCTATCAGTTGGTACCAATTCTTGGGTTTGAGCAACCCGGTTTGCTATGAAAGTTTTAAGACGATGTGGAGGAGTCTGTAACCAAGTCAAGGCCACAGTAGAGTCACACCATAATGTGATAGAAGAAAACTCCAGTTTTTTGTGAAAGGTTGAGATCACATATGAGGTCAGTTGAGCAAGCAAGTGAGCAGCACACAGTTCTAGACGTGGTAGAGTGAGTTTTTTCAAAGGGGCCACTCTGGTTTTGGAGATGAGTAACTGGACAGTGGGGGAAGTATCAGTTTGTGATGTCCTGAGATATATCACTGCGGCAAATCCACGTTCAGAAGCATCTGCAAAACCATGAAGTTCAATGAGGCTTGAGTGTAAGAACTGTAGAGCTCGTGGTATGGAGATATCTTGAAGTGTGGCTGATGTGTCAACAAAGCTTTGCCACATTGCAAGCAGTTCAGGAGGTAGAGGTTGGTCCCAATTTAGGCCCTTTGTCCAAAGAAGTTGCATGAAGCATTTAGCCCACAGAACCACTGGTGAGAGGAATCCACAAGGGTCATAGATCTTGGCTATCACACTTAGTACTTTACGCTTAGTGGTAGCATCATGAGGTAGATTGAAGTTGTAGGCAAAACAATCATTTGCTGCTGACCATTGGATACCAAGGATTTTGAAATGAGGTTGTTGATCATCCTGAAGAAATACCGGTTTCTCAAGGTGACCATCAGGAAAGCTGGAAAGAAGTGCATTAGAATTTGAAGTCCATTTACGTAATTCAAATTCACCACATTTGAGTAGAGAGATAAGTTGTTGTTGCAGTCTTAAAGCCTCTTCTTCGGAGTTGGCACCAGCAATGACATCATCAACAAAGGTTTGAGAACGCAGAAGTTCAGCTGCTTCTGGGTAGGAATTGCCTTCTTCAGTGGCAAGTTGATGAAGAGTTCTTATAGCAAGATATGGAGAACAGCTCATGCCATATGTTACTGTGGTCAATTTGAAGACAGATGCAGGCTGAGTAGCATCAGTACGCCATAAAATCAATTGATAGCACTGGTCATCAGGGTGAACCTTGATTTGCCTATACATTTGACGTATATCACAAGAAAAGACAATCTTGTGCAAGCGGAATACCAGCAACAAATCACAAATATTGTTCTGCATTTTCCTTCCAGTGAGGAGAATCTGGTTCAAGGAAATACCAGTTGAGGTTTTTGCACTAGCATCGAATACAGTGCGTAGACGAGTAGTGCTGCTAGCTTCTTTGAGGACACCATGATGTGGTAGAAAATAATGAGGAGTAGATAGATCAGTGGTGCTATTCAGTTCCATATGACCTAATGTCAAATATTCTGACATGAAATCAGTATACAAAGACTGAAAATGAGGTTGCGCCTTGAATTTCCTTTCTATAGAATTTAATCTTTGTTCAGCATTGGCTTTAGACTGACCCAAAGTGGGATGGTTAGCCTTGAATGGCAGTCTGACACAAAATCGTCCAGATTCATCACGTGAATAGGTTGAGAGGAAATGTTCATCACACAATTTTTCTTCTTCAGATTTTTCAGATGCCATTGGAGGCTCTTCTTGTTCCCAAAAGCGTTGGAGAGAGTTATGCAAATCCAAATTGTTGATAGCCAAGAGGGTGGCTGATGCTTGCAGAGTGATGGAAGAATCAGCTTTAGGCTTGCATGGAGTCTCACCCATGACCATAAAACCAAGATGAGTCCCAATTAAACTCGGCAGGCCAGGACCAAGATGATGAACAATCTGGTTGAGCAGAAGAGGAAAAACAGAGCCACCAAGAAGAATGTCAATGCCTCCAGCTAGATTAAATGTAGGGTCAGCCAGAATATATGGTCGAACCTTTTCCAATACCTCTGGATCAATTTCCATACGAGGTATATCAACACAAATTTTATCAATAATCAAGAACTCTTGATTAAGTGAAATCACTTTTCCACTCAGAGTTTCAATAGAAAGAGAGGTGAGGCCCTTAGAACATATGGGGGCTTGAGAAAATCCAACAACACTGTGGTTGCTCTTAGTGCGAGATGCACTTAATACTTGTGCAGCATGTTCATTGATGAAACATGACTGACTACCAGAATCTGCGAGGGCGCGGAAAACATAACTTTTTCCATGAGGAGAGGTAATTTTAACGAGTAGCGTTCCCAATAGCACTGTAGACATTGATGAACGATGAGAGGGTTGATTATTCTCAGTAGTGGTCAGTACTACTGAAGGAGGTGTCATGTTGACTTGAGGTTGACCCACAGAAACTGCACGGCTGCTGGGTTGGAGAGGTGTCATATTGGCAGTTGAGTGGTTATTTTCAAAGTGCAACAAAGTATGGTGCCTTTTATGACATGTGAAACAGTTTGATTTCGATTTACACTTGTCAAGAGTATGATTTCCTAAACAAGAAATGCATCTTTTATTTTCTTTGACAATTTGAAAACGTGCTTTGGGTGCATTGTTTTTGAACACAGGACATAAATAAATCTTATGTTCATTGTTATGACAAACAAAACAGTCATAAGGTTTTGTGTCACTTTTGATTTCATCATTATAAGTAGTCATCAATGCTACCTTGTTTGTAGAAAAACTCCTATTTATTTTAGGAAAGAATTTATTTTCAGATACTGAAGTAGACATTGAAGCGGTTTTTGTGGTAGAAGAAGAGTGAAGATTTGAATTTTCAATTTCATTGCACTCCTGAGTTAAAAAAGTTAATATTTCTTTTGCTTCAGTAAGTACAGATTCGCTAGATTTGTTCAAAGAACGAAAATGTTCAAACTTTTTTCGGAGGTTATTATCCATTTTTCGCATCATCATAGCACACAGTAAAGGATTATCAGCGATTATATCAATTTTTAATCCCTTCAAAGCTTGTGTATTCTCATTGTAGGAGTTCAAAAATTTCCGCATTTGAGCCGGTTGATGAGTGATATTGGGTAAATCGAGAATTTTATTGAGATGCAGTGTTATCAATCGGCGAGGTGAATTATAGCGTTCATGAAGCAAGTCATAGGCAATCTGATAATTACTCTCAGTTAGTGGTAATGATTTAATTAAATCAAGAGGTTCTCCTGAGACTGAGCTCAACAGGTATTGAAGTTTGACTACACCTGATAATGTAGAATTTGAATGAATGCTTGAATTGTATAAATTAATAAATGAGGTCCAATCGAGAGGGTTTCCAGAAAATTGTTTCAAGTCAAGCTTAGGTAAGCGAACTGGCTGTTCATTTTTTACTTTAGACTGATTCAATTTCGTTTCTAAGTTGTGTAACGTGAGATTAATAGAGTCAATCATTTCATCAGCACTATTAAGAGGTGCATAATTTGGTTTGAATTCTTTGTCTTCTTCTAACTGTAATTCATGATAACAATCCAGTGAGTCTGATAAGTCTGATCTTAATTTGTTCAGAGATTTTGAACGAGCGAGTAATTTCTGATAAATTTCCTTATCAGAGATCTTTTTTGACATATCAAATAAGATTTGAATTTGTTCAAAAGCATTATTCTTCTTAGCGGTGATCACTGCTAACGATTTAGCCATTATAACTAACTAAGTTACCTACTTGATAACAGTAATAAATTATCACAAGTATTGAAGTTGACAATATAATAACCTGGGGTACAATAACTAAATGAGATTGCACTAATAATAGTGATAATAAGCTGATAACATGACTCCACACACTGCCGTGGTAGTAATTTAGGTAATTACGATTACAAATTGAGTGATAAGTGGCAAGCATTCACAAAAGAAATCTAATAATATTCGAAATATAAAACAAGTAATGCGTTTATCAATAAGCATGAATATTCTGAGAATTCAATTGAATTAAACAATTATCTGAATTGAATTCACTCAAGTTACGAATTGAATGCAAGATATTATACTTATTGAACATTCGAAGTATGATATGAATAAATCAAATAATATTTCAATTTTGAAATAAGCAATGTAATTTTACACAATTGAATACAATTATCAGTCAAGTTCACGGAATAACAATAAGTATTTATTTCAATTAGAAATACACCACAAGCCATAAGAAGTTATTCTCATTTGATAGCATAAGCTATTAGTGAATGAATAGTAGGTTATTTTCAAGTTCAATGTAAACAAAGTTGACCTTGACGACGCAATGCTCAGCTATAATGTCAGCCTGAATACTACAGAGCTCCGTTATAATCACGATGAAACAAAACAGTGAGTTGTTTACGACTTTTGAGCACAATAGACAAATTTTAACTTGCAAGGCATTGATAGTGAACTCGTTTGAACAATGTGCTTTGTAACTTGTAATATAACTTGTACTTGCACAAAAAATGATAGCTTTATTTAATGAGCAATGAATATGTATTTCCATAGAATGAAAATAAAAAATGATCCGATCCGGGGCCCGGATGACCAAAATGTTGGGGATTGAGCAATGAGGTGTAGAATATAGAATTTTCAAATGAGGCTGTAAAACATAGGATATAAATGGAGGACCTGCGGTAAGAGGGGTAGGAAATGAGGTTGTAATAAAATAAAAAGGAATAGTTGAGTAATACCTTGTTAATGTTCCTATCACCATATGAGAAGTCGTTTCTGTAG
This sequence comes from Conomelus anceps, assembly GCA_948455865.1. Classification (NCBI taxonomy): domain Eukaryota; kingdom Metazoa; phylum Arthropoda; class Insecta; order Hemiptera; family Delphacidae; genus Conomelus; species Conomelus anceps. Next base: position 30,714,038 of record OX418227.1, on the reverse strand, counting down.
ACGCCGATGCGTGTGCACACGTTGATGAGATGAGTCACTGATGATAATGCGTAACACTCGAGGTATTGTTATGCACTGAGGAGTGAGGTCGGTGAGGATGAATGAAGAATTATTTTAGAATAAATAGGATGGAACTAATTTCACGGCCGATATAAGATACTGGAGGTTTTGAATTAAAGAACAAGAAAAATAAAGTGGTAGTTGCGGTTATAAGCAAATGAGGCTTCAATAAACCGAATATTGAGGTTTTACAAAATAATAAGTAATTATTGCGGTTGTAACGAATTCTATTACTTGAGGTTAGAACGACGATTTGTTCATAGCGATGCGGTTTCAACAAGAATGCAATTGGGAGTTACCATTCAAACTGCCATTACAACTCTAGCATGCGCAGTGGCCAATAAAACTGGTTGCCATGGCAACACTATAGAAAGTCAAGTAACAGCTACACATGTTGAGCAGAGATAAAACATAAACTAACTTAGACTACACTAAATACGAAACAACTATACTTTTAGATTAAAACTATATTATTTACTTAGGCTATTGATTAATCTATTCTAACTTACTCACTATTCATCAAAACGTCACATGGACCTACTCCATAGGCAATCAGTCATATTCTTAAACTAGTCTTTTTTTGAGGATGATGCCCACATAGGTCTGAGACCTGTGCGTGGGTAATGAGTTGGATGATGGTGATTTATGAGTTGGACCTACAGTTTTAGGTGGGTTCCGAACCACCGGGAAGTGATTTTCAGCAGAGAACAGTGTCTTTTTTGCTGGCCAATCTATTCGGTCACCGTTACAAACAGGACCTACGAGAACGCAGCTTATCTATCTGATTGAACAGACACCTGCTACGGCTCGCGGCTATCACTTCCCAAACGGCTAGTGTAGTTTCCTCTTTTATATATTGAGGAAGTTTATTGAACATTTTTGGCCCACTATAAAGAAAAGATCTCTGACCAAAAGATGTGTTCATTCTAGGTGTTACCTTATTGATATTTCTTATTCTAGTATTATGTGAGTGATCTATAAACCTATTGTTTCCTGGATTTTTCTGCATATTGAATAGCACTGCATGAATAAATAGTTGTCTTACACTTGATACATTACTTTCAATAAATAGTTGATGAGATGGGAACAAAGAGTTTCTGAAACCTATTATTTTTAGAACTCGTTTTTGAACTTAGAACAGTGGATCAATGTGAACAAGACTTGCTGCTCCCCAAACAATTATAACATATCTTAAAACTGATTCAACCAAAGCATAGTAAACAGTTTTTCCATCTATCAAGTAGCTTTTAGATACAAAATTTGTTATCAAGAGGCCTCCTGCTTCTTCAATACAGCCGAAGATGTGTTAGTAAAACACGATACCATGGTCCTGTGACTCAAATTGTTAGTTTAGTGAAATTTGACAACTTCTGTTTGTTTCAATTATGGAGAGCTTTCACAATTACAACTTCAGTTCTACTAATTTCATTAGATAAATATCAATAAATAAGAAAATGTTTTCAAATAGCATACCTTTCAACCCTCACTCTACTGTCCATCTAAGGCCATCGTTAACAGTTTATTCATAGAGCCGAGAGCTGTCCGGGGATCCTGAACTAGACCGGCTTGCACCATGGCATTGTTGAAGAGTTGTTCCGTGACAAGGGCGGCTAGATCGGGTTTCGTCTGATAGATGACGGCCAGCTTCTTGACCAGAGCATGCCTGGGATTGATCTCGAGTCGCGGCTGCAGCACCGAGAAACGCATCTCGTCGTCCATACGCTCGCCATGCATTTTCAGAAAATGGCGGGCCGCCGCCATCTCTTCTACTGTCACCTGGCGGGGGAAGAAAAAAATCTAACTTGATATATATATAGAAATGCCTTCATGCACCCCTCTGTTGCGGAAGCTACTAGCGCCTCAAGTGAACTAATAATGAACTAGGTGCATTCATGGAGCATGATGATACATTTTTTTGGAGTATGAAGCCCACATAGGCCTGAGACCTGTATGTGGGTAATGAGTTGGATGATGGTGATTGGTGAGCTGGACCTACAGTTTTAGGTGGGTTCCGAACCACCGGGAAGTGATTTTACACCAGAGAACAGCTTAGGTTAGGTTGGTTTCAAAATAATTTAGATCGTGTTTTTTTAACCTATGACAATTTTTTTTTGAGGATGAAGCCCACATAGGTCTGAGACCTGTACGTGGGTAATGAGTTGGATGATGGTGATTGGTGAGCTGGACCTACAGTTTTAGGTGGGTTCCGAACCACCGGGAAGTTATTTTACTTCAGAGAAGTTTCTTTTTTGCTGGCCAATCTAATCGGTCACCCTTACAAAGAAAGAGTGCCTAGGAGAACGCAGGTTATCTCTATCCGATTGAACAGATACCATCTACGGCTCACGACTATCACTTCCAAATACAGAATCTAAACGACTAGATATACAGAATAGATAGAATCTACAGAAAGAATAAACTTCTAGATACTGTCCTCTGTCGATGAAACTCTAGCGCTGAAGAATAAGTGATTGAAGGAGGCGAGGAAGAAAAATAAGAGAACAAAGAGAAGAAGATGTTGAAGTAGAAGAAGGATAAGAGAAAAATACGAAAAATAAGAAAATGAAAAATGAGGAGGAAAGGAGAAGAAAGAAATGGCGAAGAATGTAGAATGTAGATCTATTTCCATGAACACTGATACAAGTAATAGAATATTTCACAATTGGTTATAATGCAAGTTATATAATATACTATTAATATGTAGCAGATATTCAGATTCAATTGAATCGGGCAGCCTGCTGGTCTAATATTTTTTTTGTATCTAATATGAATTCATTCATAGAGAAAAAAGAGATGTCGAAGGAAGAGGGGGAGAACAAGAAGAAGTAGAAGAAAGAAACGAAGACAAGAAGAAGGTGAAAAAAAAGGAAAAGTAAAAAGCGGAGAAAAAGAAGGAAATGACAGAGAAGTAGAAAGTAAGAAGAAAAGAAAAATAGAAGAAAGAGAAGTAAGACAAGGTGAAGAGAAGAAAGAAAAGAAAAAAAGAAGAGAAGACAACAACAAAGAGAAGAAAGAGAACTAAGACAAGAAAAAAGAGAAATAAGAAAAAAGAAAGAGAAGCAAGACAAGAAAAAAGAGATGAAAAGAAGACAAGAAAAAAGAGAAGAAAAGGAAAGACAAGAAAAAAGAGAAGAAAAAGAAGACAAGAATAGAAGAAAGAGAAGTAAGACAAGAAAAAAGAGAAATGGAAGTCAAGGAAAAAGAGAAGAAAGACAAAAACAAAATAAGACAAGAAAAAATAAGACAAGAAAAAATGAAAGAGAGTAAGACAAGAAAAAAGGGAAGAAAAAGAAGACAAGAAAAAATGAAAGAGAAGTAAGACAAGAAAAAAGGGAAGAAAAAGAAGACAAGAAAAAATGAAAGAGAAGTAAGACAAGAAAAAAGAAAGAGAAGACAAGAAAAAAGAAAGAGAAGACAAGAAAAAAGAGAAAAAGAATAAAGAAAGAGAAGTAAGACAAAAAATGAGAAGAAAAGGAAATCAAGAAAAAAGAAAGAGCAGTAAGACAAGAAAAAAGAGAAGAAAAAGATGACAAGAAAAAGGGAAGAAAGAGCAAAAGAGAGATAGAGGAAGAAAGAGTGAAGAAAAAAGAAGAACTGGAAGAACCTCTGGATTATAGCGGAGGAAGAGGAAAAAAGAATATTTATTGATTATTATTATATATTATATTCATTTATCTCAATAACTCGGACATGTTGCATAGTATGAACATTATGCAATAAAATAGATACAATAAAAATGTTAAATATGATCTATTACAATAACTCTTATTTACATTAAAATAATTCAAATGAATACATTCACAGAATTTATTAATTTCAAATTCCTTTAATTGCTATTAGTTTATACTGAAGACTTCCGCAATGGCGGATATTGACAACAGTATTTAATAGCTGATGGAAATCGATGAATGCTACTGTACAAAAATATCATAATATCATAATACTGGTTAAGGCGCCCGACCGGCAATTGGGAGGTCCGTGGTTCGATTCCCGGTGGTGACTGATATTTTTGTACAGTAGCATTCATCGATTTCCATTAAATATTAAATATTGTTGTCAATATCCGCCATTGCGGAAGTCTTCAGTTTAAACTAATAGCAATTAAAGGAATTTGAATACATTCACTTACGGCACAAGGATGAGACTGCAGACGTTTGTTGATGCGCACTGATTGTATACGTCCTTTGAGCGTTGAATGCATTGCTGCCATCACTTTGTCCAGGGCTTCTATTTGAAGGCTTTCTGGGCCTAGAAATTAAAAAATAGAATGTCACATTGCAAAGGAAAAAATACATCAAGAATAAGAATAAGAATAAGAAAGATGACAACATATTAAAAAAGAAGGCTGTCTGGGCCTAGAAATAAAAAAATATAATGTCACATTGCAAAGGAAAAAATACACAAAAAGAAAAATAAGAAAGATGACAACAGATTTAAAAACAACAACAAAAAGAAAGCTGTCTGGGCCAAGAAATTAAAAAATAGAATGTCACATTGCAAAGGAAAAAATACACTAAAAATAATGAAGTACAACAAGAATAAGAATAAGAATAAATCCACTTTTTTGTACTTTGACCCCTAAAAAAAACACCCTAAATGATTGGGTTACATATTGAAAATATGTGTATCTTCAGCGAAATGTTCTGTTCTTTCCAACAATGTCATCATAATTTCAATCCAATCAGTAGTTTTTGAGTTATTGAGCATTTAATGGCGGGAAGTGAGCGTATCTCGAAAAAGTCATATCAAGATTTCTCGAAAACAAAGGCCTCATTTCAAAAACGTCCCTGAACATTTTTTGTCAGAAATTTGATGTAGAATCCTTGGTAACCGGGTTTTACACCTCACATGGGACACTCTGTATAGGCATATGAGTACGGTAGGTCTTTTTTGTGGAAAATAAATGTGTGTATCAGAGCAACAATGAAATTGAACTTCAAGAGTGATAGATGTCTTGTGAATTTTATGTAAATCATTATTTTCAAAACAGCCGTTTTTCGTTACCACCTTCCCCTACGATAAGCTTCCCAAATGAGTTTCCCTTTCCAAAATTAGTTGTTTGGATGCGAGTTCTCCAGCCCGATGGGCTCACTAGTATAATTTATTATCAGGTATATAATTTTTACGAAGTTTTCCCGATATTTTTTCATATTCCCTGACTTTTACAGATTTTAAAAATTCCCTGACTTTTCCCGGTTTTCCCGGTCGCTAGTCACCCTGTCCATAGAATGACGTCATTCTACGGATATTAAATTTAATTGGCTTTTGTGCAACTGGCCGAAAGAGCACAAACTACAGAAAAATATAAAAATAATAAAATAAAGAATAATTAAATAAAAATAAAGCTATGGACTAACCGAGATCATCTGTTTTAGTGGTATCGGCCTCCTTGTCCTGTCTCATTTCCTTTTCGACCGACGTGAGGTTGTACCTGCCGAACTGCCTCAACTGCAAGAGGACCACCTCGTCGTGCTGTTCGTAGCAGAGCAGCACTTCGACATTCTTCTCGCTCATCGCCTCGTAGTAGGGCGAACTCAGCGCTAGATCACGTGACACCGCCGTCAAATAGTAGATCTCGTTCTGGCCCGGCTGCAGGCGGCTACAGTAGTCGTCCAAACTTATCTGAAATAGTTCAAACATGATTATTAAATAATCAAGACAGATACTCAGATAATCCGACAAGATAGATTGTTTGTTATTTTCTAGAGATAGATAAATGACTTTGTGAACTTTAAAGAGAAAAGTGCTATGTGCAAAAAAGACTGTTCTGTACGTAAAATCTCTTTCCGGTATCTGTTCAATCAGAGATAAGCTACGAAATTCCTGGGCCATCTTTGTAACGGTGACCGATTGGATTGGCCAGCAAAAAAGACTGTTCTCTGCTGTAAAATCACATCCCGGTGGTTTGGAACCTAACCTAAAACTGTAGGTCCAACTCATCCATCACCATCATCCAATTCATTACCCACGCACAGGTCTCAGAGCTGTGGCTTAAACAAAAAAAAACAAAAAAAAATAGAAAAATAATGAGGCACACAAGCCCCTCTACCACTTAACCCACAACAGATTAACTTATTCTAAACCGGATCCTCCATCTGTATAATACTCACTGTAAACATCTCTACATATTCCATGATAGTCAGACATTTCAAAACTAAATGCATACGTCAAATAAATCAGGAAAATTAATACTGTGTGCATTTCGAATCTATTCATGAGTTAGACCATACGTTTTTCCCTCATTAATTTATAAATTAAAAAAGGAAGGGAAAAATGACTCTTCTAAATCTCATTATCATTACTTTTCATTATATCCTTCATTTCAAATTTTCTTTGTTGATCATCAATAGATTCCACTTATTTCTCATTTATGTTGTATTTTAATTTTAAAATAATGTAAAATGGTTTTAAAACGGTTGTAAAACGGTGGTTCGGAACCCACCTAAAAATGTAGGTCCAACTCATCCATCACCATCATCCAACTCATTACCCACGCACAGGTCTCAGACCTATGTGGGCTTCATCCTCCAAAAAAAAAAAAAAAAATACTTTTATACAGGCTATTCAAATTGTGTATTGAAATTAACTGTTGTGTCAAGATGGTTGGGTTTAATCCCGTATGCCTTCAATGAAATAAATCTTTCAAATAAATAAATAAATAATAATATCTTTCAAATAAATAAATAATGTACAAATTTCTACATTCATCAATAATGTACAAGTTTGAAATTAAGCCGTTAACTTCATCAACCTGAGCAACATCCAATTGACTCCCCACATTATATTGAGTTTCACACATTTAAAATGTAGCAAAAACCAAAAGTGGAAAGTACCTTTTCACCAGCCGGTTTCAAAGAAGACTCGTATCTCAATAACTTTGCTATTTCCTTCTTCTCGTTCTGATCCTGACTGGTGACAATTCCCTCCTTCAGATATAATTTGTAGTCTTTGTAGAAATCGGCGTATTCTTTCGGCTGATTTGTTGACTTTTCATTCAGAAATCGTAGAATCTTATTTGTTAGTACGATTCTTAGTTTCCTGCATCAGAGAATCATACATCTTTTATTTATATTAGATCAAATAGTCGGAAATTCAAGTTTATAAAGATAAATCTATTTTCAAAACAGATGATGTCTCTAAAATTGTGACTACTTAATATATTTCTTTCATGCATAGTGATCAATAAATTAATTTTAGTACAATTAACATACAAAACGTCTTATTTATTAACGTTTACGAGTATTAGATACCAAATAGCTTATCCTACAACTGCTCGTAAAGTAGTTATTTACGTACTGAAAACTAATTGTAAAATACCTCTTTACTGCTCCGCAAGCGGTAAAGTACTTTACGCTCACCAGCTGTTTTCTTTACGCTTCTGTTTTGATTTTGATGCCTTCTCATTGGTGGATCATGGAATCCGTGAAATTCACATAACCTCAACAATGGCGAACGCTAACCAAATCCGCACATGGTCTGTGATGTTACAAACTACAAGCTTTTATTGTGTTGGAATCCAGAACTGCAGTTTTAGGAAAAATATTGTATGCAATTCGCGCGTGAAGCTTCTTTATCGCTCTCGCAAAGTTACTAAATAAATGTTTTGGCTCGAGCGATAAAGTCGCGCTTCACGCTCTTAATACATAAATAACTATTTCTGTGATGTTTTCCATGACAAAATACTCAATGAACAATCTAACATTAAAACTTGACACTGTATTTCTTATTTCTGTATAATTAGTTTTTGTTATTACTCATTAAAAATGGAAGAATGCATTTTGTTTTTGAGAAGAAGCTTCTTCATTCATATTCATTCATGACATCTACATCTCCATAAGCAATGCAAAGAAACTTAATTTCATCTGCATCTCTCGCACTCAATTGAGAGCATCGAAGCTTCTCCAATGTTCTACTCTATATTCAATGAACTTACATGGCCTTCTCGAAACAACTAGCGACTTCCGGTACTTGGATGATCTTGAAACACTTTATATCGTGACGTCCACGTGAACAAGTTCCGTTAGTTAGTTGTTTGATCTACTTGCTCGCGCGACAGATCGTGTTAGAGTGACAGAGTACAATCCAGTGCCATTGGAAAAACAGCGCTCGACTCCAGTGTAATGTGCAAAGACAAGTGTTTACTATTTGTGCAGCTTATTAACAGTTTAAAGACATTGTATCAAGTGATATTATTTGGGATTGTCAAATAACGCGGACTGTATTTGTAAGTGTTTAGCTGTTCTTTTTAGCATTTCTTTCTTCACTATTGCACAGTTTATTGGACTCTTGTTTATTTTATTATCGATCGGCCTATAATTAATTATCAGTATTAGCTTGACATCTGTTTTTCTTTCTTATTGACTAAACTTGCAATTAGTGTGTGTAAATAGACTAATTTGTGTAAATAAAGTGCGAGTGTGAACTTTAGTGTTGCCAGCCTTATTTTAGCCATAGAAGCCGTAACAGTATAAAGATTCATGATAAAAACAAGATATGAAGATCTATTATCAAATGATATACTAGCTATAGTGTAACTAACCTTATCAATGCAGCATTCTGTAGAAGTTCACGACTCAAATTCAGCGGAATATCTTCTGAATCAACAACTCCTGCAAATAGTATTCAGACATGTAACACTAGAAATTAATTACTCAAATATTATCAAAATTACATTCAATTATATAAAATAAACGTTGAATAGTGTTGATTCTTTCAATAACAAATAATAAATTCCTGGATTTCTTGTTCCATGACGAACTGCGTTGTTAATATTAACTTTTCATGTGAAATTTAACGACTTGCAGTCAAATAAGTTATACTTATTCTTAATGAATATTTGAGTGCAAGTCGTTAAATTTCACATGAAAAGTTAAACAAATAATAATTATTTTACTTGAATAATAATTTCTTGCAAATGAAGCTTCGTCACAATTGAGTTTTCAACTATCTACCAGGAGATTTAAAGACCATTATGAATTTTCAGAGATTCAAAAAAGAGCTTAGGAAATGGCTATTGTTGCAAGATGATGTTGAAAAGTTTTTTTCGAGACTAGTTTGAGTGGGACCAGGCTTTGGTTATCCAAGACCAAACTATAATTTATAAAATGTAATACATTTTTGGGCATTTTATTGTAATACAGATTTGTAAAGAAATTCTAAATGAATACTTAAGCTGATTGTTGTTGTTAATGTCTATGATACGTTTGTTAAAATATGCATTTAATTTTTAAAATACATTAAGATAGAATACGTTAAGATACCTTAGAAGTAAAGTTAAGGTATTTGCTACTAATTATTGAATTGCGTTTATGGCAAGAGTGGGTGATTAAGTTTATTTATAAAATACATTATTTTGATTTTGTAATTTTTGCAGAGATTTGCTCGGCTTCAGCTCAGTTGAAATATTCTTTATTATTTTATTGTGTTTAAATACGTGATGGTGCCCCATACAGAGTTTTCTCGGGGTACCTGAAATAGCTTTATTCAACATTACTGATAATTTTAATTTTTATATTTATTTTGTATTAAGTGTAAGAAATTTTGTAAGTTTTGTTTTTAAATGTTGAATAAATGAATTTGAATTACAAGCTGAGCTCAGCAACAATTGAATAGTTTTGATACACTGGCAATTATTTATTTATTTATTCATTCATTCAACTAAAATACAGTCAATGTGAATACAACAGGCTATTGCCCAAAACTGCTTTTCACAAAGTTTACAAGTAGGATCAAAATCTTAGGTTAGGTCGCTGTTTCACCTAAAGTTTCACCTTGAAGCACAATAATTATTCACAATCGCAAGTCTTTTGCAGATAAGAATATTAATTTTTCCATTTCAAGCACTATCACAGTCCGAAAAAAGATGATATAATTTGGAATTTTGACATTTTTAAAACAAATATCTTCTCTAGTTACACTCATTACCATAGTTACAACATTATAACCTCGCATAGAATGTAATCTGTCTTTTTCAATATATTTGTATATACATACCGTACCCGACAGGTCCTTATTCAAATCGTGCTACTGTCTGTCCGTCCGCTCTTTGGAGGAAGACTCTAACTTGGTATATAGCCCTCTAAAGTCCAATTAAGATCCCCATTGATGGACATTGTGAGGCAAATATATAAAAATGGTTATGCTTAATAATGGATTGACACTCTAGCATTTAGGCCAGCTCAATTCAAATAAGAGTCAACTAAACTGGGCGAGTTTACTATAACTATGTGCTAGTTAACTAGCTAACAAGCAAGCGAGTAGCAACACTATTATCTGACCTAGGCCTGACACCTGAGACGACACTACACGATCAAGCTCCCCCCCCCGCACTACATTCGCCTGGAAGCCTTTATAAAGGGGAGGGGGTGGTTTATCTGGGTTGGCTTGTAGTGTTGATACTAGCTGGTTTGTTGATAGCTAGTAAACAAGCCCAATATAATCGAGGCTTCATCAAAATTCATGTCTCTATCATCAAGATCCATTTCAAATGCAAGAAATAGCTATTTGTGTAACTAGAGCGAAAAGTGGGAGTTTTCTGAAACAAGAGAAACAGTTTTTTCACGAGCCGAAGGCGAGTGAAAAAAGTTTCTCGAGTGCAGAAACAATACTTTGCGCTCGAATTAAACATTAAATTTTTCCTACAGAAACGTATAAAGTAATTTAAACAGAACAAAACAGGACATATATAATCTGACAATTCCAATTCCTCACATAACCTATCTTTGAATCAAATCGATTTCAACAACAACTGCAGCTGACTGTTTTTGAGTGGCTGCAGCAGAGTAGCCAACCTATTTTTGAATGCAGAATAGGGAACAAGCATATTACATGTTCACTATTTTGGATTGTTAAGTTGCAAATCTGGAGTGCGGGAAAGTACTTCCGCGCACTGGAATTTACTTTTCTTAGTGACCCGAAAAAGTGCCTATTTTTTCACTAACTGTAGCATGCAAAATAGTCTATTCCTGCACCAGTGCAGGAACGTAAGTTCTAGTGCACGAAAGTACTTTTCCGCACTCCAGATTTGCAACCTAACAACACAAAATAGTGAGCATTTAATAATCAGGTTTCCTATTTTGCATTAAAAAATAGGTTGGTTACTCTGCTTCAGCTACGAAATAGTCAGCTGTAGTTGTTTTGAAATCGATTTGATGCGAAGATAGGTTATGTGAGGAATTGTCAGGTTATGTATGAACTATTTTGTTCTGTTTGAATTACTTACTATACTGAAAGAAAAATTTAATGTGTAATTCGAGCGCAAAGTATTGTTTCTGCACTTGAGAAACTTTTTTCACTCGCCTTTGGCTCGTGAAAAAAACTTTTTCTCTTGGTGCAGAAAAAACCCATTTTGCACTCTAGTTACACAAATAGCTATTCCCGCACTGGTGCAAGAGTAGACTATTTTGTGTGCTACAGTTAGTGCAAAAATAGGCACTTTTTCCGGTCACTGTAGGAAAACGTTATTTATTCTGTCTGAATATTTCAATGGTCGACCCAGTGCTCAAGCTCAGCTTTACTCAAAGAACATTAATCTATTTCTAAATAGATAAAACTTGGCTATAAATTACTTCTATCTTTATCATTGTGAGCCAATAAATTGATTTATTTTGCATACCCTTAACGAAACGCAACCATTTTGGCAGTAAGCTGTCGGCCTTGCTCTGTATGAGTATGCGACGACTGTAGAGCGACACCTGGCTGCTTTTGTCGGCACTAAGATCGAACATCTCCGGCTTGCCTTCGGGAAAGTAGAGCAGCGCCTGAATCATCAGCGGACTGTCCGTCTTGTAGTGCAGTGTGAAACGTGGCTTATCGTAGGCGTTGCCTACAAACCTTTTAAACAAAACATAAATAAAAACATACAACACAAAAACAACCAACAATTATTTAATACATTCCGTAGAACAATCATCATTCATCAAAACAGTAAAAGAATAACACATATTGAGAAATAGAACATTGAATCCGGACCATTATTATTATTTTTTTTTTTTTGTAGATTACGTGATTACGTTAGATTTTGTGAATTGGAACTGAATCAGCAGAATTAATACAGTTTGGCATAAAATTAAAACAAAGAACACAATAGAAAGTTTTTTTTTGTAGATTACGTCTTGGAGACTCCAGTTAAGGAGTATAAGACAAGTCAGATCAACAATTACACTCTTATACACTAGTCACCATAATTACTATATCAATTAGTTGGGGTGAGGCCTAATTTTGATGTGAAAGGTACTCTTGTACACTATAAATGCTTCATAACTAAATATTTCTTCAATTGTTTTTTAAATATTTCTATATTTTCAAGACTCTTCAAAAACTGCGGTAGCTTGTAGAATTTCCCACCAATATAACTAGGTTTTTGTTTGAATAAGCTACTATTGTGACTCACCAAGTGATAATCTCCTCGACTTCTTGTATTATAATCGTGTACGTCAAGATTTTGGTTAATATCATTCGTTTTTACATATAAAGTAGCTTCATACACATATAAGCAGGGTACAGTTAGGGTACATTTATGATGTCCACATGAGTCTGAGACTTGAGGGAGAATGATGAGGTGAATGATTTTTTTCTTTTTTTCAATTCAATTTTTCTTTATTACCACAACTTTACAACACAATAAATTAAAGGTAAAGATTAACATAAAGGAAATAAAAGAAACCTAACTAACCAGAAATAAAAAACTAAAATTTTGACTCAGGCACCACCAGTAAAATAAGTCTTTGACCGCTGGGGGGAGTCGCAAAAAGTCCGATTCAAATGACATTCAAGATAACAATTTTTTGGTATTGGGAGTTTAGCCATTCAACTTACAGATTTTTTTCGGAGGATGAAGCCCACATAAGTTTGATACTTGTGCGTTGGTAATGAATTGGATGATGGTGATTGATGAGTTAGACCTACAGTTTTAGGTGGGTTCCGAACCACCGGCAAGTGATTTTATTTATTTACTTCTTTAAAATGGTGATTATAAAAAAAATTATACACATTTCCTGCATAATAAATCGCGTTTTGAATTAAAAGCATTACTACTCGAACTGAAAACATTTAGTAATAATGCAAATCACCAGTACTAATACTCTACACGTTCAAAGACATGTTCTCACATTCACAACTGTTAAATTGAATTAATCTGATGATCGTTCCGACCTGAGACATTGAAATTTAAATTATCAAATTAATGAATAAATCCTCAATAGTTACAACCTGCTTCAATGTAAGTTAGAGAAGTGATAGCCATGAGCCGTAGCAGGTATCTGTTCAATCAGAAAGAGATAAGCTGCGTTCTCCTGGGCACTCTCTATAAGGTTGACCGATTAGATTGGCCAGCAGAAAATACACTGTTCTCTGCTGTAAAATCACTTCCCGGTGGTTCGGAACCCACCTAAAACTGTAGGTCCAGCTCATCAATTACCATCATCCAACTCATTACCCACGCACAGGTATTAGACCTATGTGGGCTTCATCCTAAAAAAAATCAATAAGCTCAATTTGAATAGCAGATGTTATCCGGTTTTCTACAGTCATTTCGTTATTTTTATTTGTTTTAAAAGCGTGCAATAATCTATTGGCGTCGATAATTAAACTATTGGCGTCGATAATTAAATCGATAATTAAACTATCGTCGATAATTAAACTATTGGCGTCGATTAATTTCGATGAGATGTCTGCATATGGATAATTTGGTATTGTGGGTGTTATATCTATTTGCATTTATCTAGTCTATTTCATTCTAGTTCTATTCTATTTAGTTTTTTATTTCTTCTTTTTAATTCTATTCTGGATAACAACAACTACAAAACCAAAATTAAAGGCTGGCTCATTGGTTGAGCTTACTACTCATTAAAGGAGTACTTTGAGGACAACTTTGGCGACCTTAGCTAGCTATCGCCAACACTATGACGCAATCAATCCAGCTCTGCTGGTCAAAGATGGAGCAATCAAGTATCAAGTACGTAAGTAAGTATTCTGTGATATTCTACTCCTTCTCCAGAGGCAATTCCTTAAAAACTAGATCAAGTACTAAATTAATCCTCTGTTTTACAAGCTATAACGTTTATTTTTTTCTCTTCTTCCCTACTCGTGGTTAAGTGGAAGAGTAGACTTTTCAGTCTAAACTTTGCCACGTCAAGGAAAAATAAATAAATAAATAAATAAATAAACTCTCTCTTATCCTACTTATTTTCCTTCTTCCGTATTTCTTTTGTCATTTGTCATTTATTTATCTCTTCTTCCCTACTCTTTCTTATCCTTATACTCTTTCTTATTAACCTAACCTAACCTATCGCTTTACACCAAAAATACCTAATACTAATTCTTTATTGTTTTAATTCGTAGGCTCTTGACGTTGAAAGTATTAAAAGTATAAAGTATTAAGTAAGTATAAAATTATTCAGTGATTGTGTATAAGGGTATGTGACAGTCTCGCTAAATCATATTTGAAAAGGAAAACTTCATTTGGGTAAATACCAAGTATATTAGTTTATTATTCGTACAACTAGAGAGGGAAATTAGAAAGGTAGCAAACAGCAGAAAATAATAAATAAATAAAGTGATCCTTACCTGTAAAATTCAGTATGCATTTCGTCAGTAATATTTTTCGGGTCCATAACCCACAGTGGCTGAATGGTGTTAATTTGGTTATCGTTCAAATAGATGGGACTTCCCACAAAGTTGCTGTACTTCTTGATAATGCCCTTCACAATTCCGTCGTCGGCAAACTCACGGCTTTCAGGCTTCAAGCGCATCACAATCTTCGTTCCCGGACTTACATCGGATGCTTCGGCTACGTCATAGGTACCTGACCTGAAAACAAATAAAATCCGAATCAAATATCACTTTTCACTCCAATTAACAAAATATTGAAAACATTACGCAATCAACTCAATGCCCTTCTGCAACTCAAGTTCCGCAAAATTGAGTATTCTAATTTGGTGACTGAACGAAAACAAATAAGATTTAAAAGTAGTAAGTTGATTAATCTAATGCCTCCGAAATTTCTGTATCTTGTAAATAGTGGGAAGTATTATCTGAATGTGGAACAAAGGTCATGGTTGAAGACATTACTTTTTCGAAATTAATGATTTGGAATAATTTTATTAATAATACTGAATTGTTTGTATCTGCGAAGGACTGTATTTTGAAACTAAATAATCTGGACTGAACTGAATTACTCCCACCAGCGAACAAGGTTTTTTTCCTTCTGCTGGTTGGTGCAAAAAAAAAAAACATTATCTATTTACATTTATTTAAGAAGTTATTTTATTTAATGTATTAATTTATTAACATTAAGTTAATGAAACTTCAATTTGTTTTGTTTGTAAAGTTGTGGCAATAAAAATGAATAAAACTCAAAATGTTGTATTATGCTTTGGCTCAGTCTTTATTACAATATGGCATAGCTGTATGGAAAGCTGTTATAACAATCATTTGAATGAGTTATTTGTCTCTCAAAAATTTATAATAGAAAGTATTTTGAATAAACATAGATTATATCCCACAAGCTTGTCGTATTAGATGTGATGACAATAAGGCAACTATATGTAAAAAATGTAGTTAGCTATATAATAGATTTATATGTAATAGATTTCAGTGTAGATTTCTGGCTCAAACATCTAAAAATTCAAAATTATATCAACTTTTTTTGGACTGTGATAGTGCTTTTTTAAAAATGAAATAAAAAATTAATATTGTTTTTCTGTAAGAAACTTGTGAACTTTTGTGCTCTGAGGTGAAATTTCTAGTGAAAGAGACGTAACCTAAAATTTTGATTCTCGCCTACTCTGAAATTTGGTGAAAACAGTTTTGGGCAATAGCCTGTTGAATTCACATTTATTGCTAGTTACATCAATAAATAAATAAATAATAAAAAATAGACATCACTTACCAATTGCTCCAAATACTTTATTGAATCGCATACAGTTCAAGACCTACAGCCAACATGTACACAGTTATAATACTAGTATCGAAAGTATTAGGAGACAGCTGATATATAAAAGTACCAAAATCATTAACCAAATACCGGAGCACTTGGTTTTGAATCCGAAAATTACTAGGAAAGTTAAACTGGAAATAAAAAATTGGGTCTTGAGTAATTACTTTTTCAATCTTTTTCTTAATTGTTTGTTTGCCTGTTTTCTTCCGGTGCGTGTATCAGCGTTGTTTGATATTGGTGTTCTTGAACAGTGGACTCTAGGCTTGGCAATAATGACTCTTTTCAATGAGTCGTTCAATCGCCCTCACTCTTATAAGTGAGTCGTTCATTTAAACTAGTTTAAAAATGAGTCATCAGCAATGCTCGTGCTCATTACTACATTTACTACGTGCTCATTTGTACCATAGCTTGTTCAGACGTTCAGCGGTCACTGAGCACTCATACACACACAACAATAAACAGCCTTGTCATATGTCTGGCAACTCAATATAAATAATTCTCAGAATCTGAGTCATCAGTTTAATATTCCAGAGCACAGAGCGTATTT
Source organism: Conomelus anceps (assembly GCA_948455865.1). Classification (NCBI taxonomy): domain Eukaryota; kingdom Metazoa; phylum Arthropoda; class Insecta; order Hemiptera; family Delphacidae; genus Conomelus; species Conomelus anceps. The sequence goes on along the minus strand of OX418227.1, from coordinate 30,697,494 downwards.
TTTTTTTTTTTTATTCTATTTTTCAGAAGTAGTCAGCCAGGTTATGGAGCTGAGAGAGGTGAGTGAGTGAGCAAGCTGTTGTTGTAGTTAGTTCACTTCACAGTTCGAAATGCTTGTGGAGTGGGGAGGTGAGTGCTCTTGTCCAGCAGGCCGCTGCACTGCTCTGCTAATTCAAAGAGCGCTCACAAGATGAAAACACAAACGCAGCTCAAAAATGAACGAACTACTTTCTGAATTTGAACTACTAGTTCGTAGTTCATTTTAAAGAGTCAGTTACTTTGAACGACTCGCTCATTCTGGTCACATTTCTAGTGGACTCGCATGCTTTTTCCTTCTTTCTGTTCTTTATTTAACTTTTTTCTTCTTTAATTGACTTTCTCCCTTCCTCATACCAATAACTTTCTTCTTTTTCAAATACCCCTTCCTTTTTCATCTCCTATTTCACTCATCCTAATACATGTCTTTGCCATAGTTGGATAAGTTTAGTTTTCCTGCACATCCCACAATGGAGCCACCTATTTGTAATTCTCTGTTTTATTTTTTTTCATTTTATTTTTTATGTATGTTTTTGTGTGTTAAATAAATTGAATTGAAATTACTATACAATTTTTGATTAAATTAAGTCTGTAAGGAGAAGCTGTTATTTATCTAAGAGCGCTTATCTATGCAATGTGTCTCTGGTGAGGTCTTTGTGAAATGTAAAGCCGATCAAAACGTAAAACAAGTTTCTTAAAACGTAAAACAAGTTTTTCTTAAAACGTTAGGAGTGGCCGTAGCCGAGTGGGTTAAGTGCTGGTTTGCTAGCCCAAAGGTCCCGGGTTCGATCCCAGTTCTGACCGAAAATTTTTACCTCGGGCCACTCCCGTGTTTCGGAGGACACGTTAAGCTGTCGGTCCCGGCTGCCTAAAAAAAACAGTCGTTAAGTCACGTCAGAGGCCCTGAACTAATTCAGGTGCGACCTGATAACTCTGACACCAGACCTGAGCCAGCCAGGTCACACGATGTTATTATTATTATCATCATCATCTTAAAACGTACTAATTAATGAACAGGTTTTCATAATGGATAAGTTCAAGCTTAGAAAAGCATTGATTCAAAAGCACAGCAATCGTTTCAAAAAACTTGGATGTTAAAAGCTTATGAGGCGTTTAACAGCTATGGTAGAGTTGTATTTTAGGGAGCATGAAAACAAGCGATATTATTCTACTGTCTTGGGCGCTATTATTTGTCATCCAATGAACAACAAGCATGACATTCGTACAGAAAGATATTAAAATTGTCCTTCCAATTCATAAGAACAGCCTTTTAATACAATAAACAAGAGAAAAGGGCATTAGAGCTTGGTATAAAAGTGGAACGAATGATGGACCATCATAATGATAGTACGTTTGTGCAACCGTAGTATATCGATAGTACGTAGTATATCGATAGTACGTAGTATATCATACCAATAAGATGTATAGTTCATGCTTGTTTGAGTAACTCACCCAGTGGACGTCCAACAGTAACCCACAGCGTCGGGTTGGTGCGTGCGTGTGTAAACTGTGACGTCATCAGCTACCATGAACACACTGTAGAATCCCACGCCGAACTGACCAATCACAGACGAGGCAGCCGCATTGCCCTGCGTGCGCTCCACAAACGCCTTCGAACCCGAGCGAGCTATTGTGCCCAAATTGGAGAGCAACTCTTCACGAGACATGCCTATGCCTGTGTCCTGTAGCACATTAACACACAGTTGTCCAGTGAAAATATTCGAAAATAGTAGTTTATGCAACGATTTTATTTTGACCCTTATTAAGGCACGAGTTAGATGTAAGTTATAACACGAGCGAATGCAAGTGTTATAAATATCTCACAAGTGCCTTAATGGCCAAATAAAATCGTTGCATACACAATTTTATCTACGACCACTAGTATACATTTAATTAAAACAATTTCATTTTACCTGTGACTGTCAGAGATACCTAACCTCTCATCTCAAATACGAGAAGTTATAGTAGATTGTTAGGTTAAAGCAGCTGGTGTAGCAGTTTGATGAAATCAGCTGATAGTTTCACAATATTGAATTACGATATTGATTCCATCAAAAATGCTTCTGATTGGTCCAGAACCCGTGTTATAATGTAGAACCTGTACTATAATGAGCTCATTATGCAACGGGTTTCAAAAAGCATTTCGAGAGCTGTTTTGGCATCAATTGTGAAACTGTAATGTATACATTATGACATGGTCGTAGATAAAATGATATAACAATTCAACAGTATAGATAACGGTTTAAATTTGAAAACACAGACTGGAAATTCTAGCCTAGAATTGATTATATTGATAGTTTTCATTTTCTTCATTACAATTATAAATTCAAAAGTACAAATAAGAAAACAATATTCTATAATAATAATAATAATAATAATAATAAAAAAAAAATAATAACAATAACAACATACAACAACAACAACACAACAATTTGCATTGCAAGTTGCGAGAAAACAAAGGATGAAAATAACAAAATTATATATATTTTTTATTGCTGATGATGCACACATGAGTCCGAGACTTGTGTGTGGGTAATGAGGTGAATGATTACACATAAATGCCTGACGGTGGAGCGGGATTCGAACCCACGACCACTTAAACGACAACAAGTTGAATGGTATTGTGCAATGGTATTGCTAGCCTATAGTTATAGTTGTAAGTAAAGTATAAGTAATATTTATACAGACTAGACTTTATGTATAAGTAGCTAGTAGGTTGTTAGAATAGAATAAACAATATATTTTAGTTGTACCATAGACGAACCATCAAGTAGACTAGTCACGGTAATGGCCCGGCTTAGTCCAGCTTTTTGCTGTAGCTCGCCATACATTGCAGGTAGTTGGTGTCCTGTCAAACCAGATTGCGCTACCGACTCGCTCTTCTCCTCCTACCACTTCAAGAATGACCCGCTAGCAACATACCCCCACCACTGGTAACTTGGCCACTGTAGATTTTCAGCGCCAGAGGGGAAGGAAGTTTGAATGCCGAGTTGGCGACAGATTGTCTGTTTACGTTCTAAAAATAGATGAGTGCATTGCTTCCGAGACCAACCTGTCAGCATTGAGCCATCAAGTTTCTATCCCTGATCAATGCTGTCAGGCACTTGTCCTACTGCATGTTTGCGTGTATGATAGACTCCTGATCTACAGTAGCTACAGCGACTCAACTTTTTGACATTTTTGTTACTGGTAAATTAATCTTACTTTCTCACTTTCATAAGTAATAAATGAAGGGATCATTTAAGTATTTCTATTTAACTGATAACATGCTAGATTAACCCTGAAATGTTAATCATTCGTAGATTTTTCATTAAAAAAATTCTTTCTCTTCTTCTTTGTTGTTGTTGTTCTTCTTCTGTACCAGTGATTCTTAAATAAAGAAATAAAGAAATACTTGTGTACTAAATAGTTTGAAATTAAGTAGCCTATTTCCTTTAAACTGAATTTTTTTAAATTTAATGCCGATACCTTTTTAAAAAGTTAGTGCCAAATTAATATTTCATTAGTTTTATTAATCTAATTGTAATGAATTTAAAACTTTCTCAGTTTAAAGTAAATGCTTTATATTTTGAACTTTTTAGTACATGAGTACTTCTTAATTTATTTATTTATTTAAGAATCACTGGTACAGAAGAAGAAGAAAAATAGGAGTAAGAAGAAAGGAAAAAGCATGTAAGTGCTAAATGCATAGCATTTAATTCAAATTGACTTTCGTGTAGGATGTTAAAATTTACTGAAAACATGATAAATTTTCAACTGTTCGAATGTTTTTATCAGGGCCGGATTTAAGAGTATGCCGCCTATAGGCTAGTCAATTTTCCGCCCCCTCTATAGATAGTTCATATCATGTATTTCTACTACAAAATGATAGAGTTCATTGGCGTTTTCATCTTTTTTAAACTCGAAGTACATTTAGTGATAAAATCAAATTAGTTACAGTAACTACTTGTTTTTTACCTGGGCTACTTTTTTAAGATTCGTTTAAAAATTAAAGTGATCACTATTATACAATTATTTTTATATTTTAATGCTAATGACTCTCTTTAGCGTAATTGCAGAGCTGTGGGCAATTCCGATTAAGCTGTCCATAGAGTGAAATGTAATTACACAAAATGTAGTTAATGACTGGATCATTTTTGTTTAAAAATAAATAAAAATACAAACTTCTCTGAAACAACTCACGCCATGTTATCTTGATGTTGAAATTCACATAGCTTTCTTCATGACAAACTCGATGATAATGTCCTCATTTATATGGAAGTGCTTTTGTTGTAGTTGCCTCAATATAAGGTAATAAAAGTTAATTTAACCGTATTTCATAAATACTAGTTCGCATTGTTCTTGAGTCTTGTGGGCAGGAAAAACTGCGTTCTCCCGTGCAATTTGTAGCAGGTTTGCTAAGTAGCAAATTTATTTTGCAAATTTTAAGTGGAGTTGAATATTAATACTGTCTAATGTCTATTGAAGCTATTAAATGAGTTATAGCCTGACGCTTTCAAGAAAGAAACAATTCGATTTATCAATTTTGTTGTGAGGAGAAATTCAAATGTAAATAATTTTAAATTCAATTGTAAATAATGAAAACATAATATGAGTAACATAGGTTTGCGATGAATTTATCAGTGTCAAACATTATTTTCATAATTTTCTAATCGAACCGAAACGTGACTACTTGTTTTTTTATAAAATGAAGCCTATATTCGAGACTCGAGACGGCTGAAGTACAGTCCCAGTAAATTGGGATCTCCCTCTCTATCACTCATTCATTCTCATTCTCTCTCTCTCTCCTAGTACAATACAATACCGTTCTGAATATCGCTACGCTTGTGCCAGTGTTGTCAAATCTAGATACAAGAACGCAAAGCGTGAGCTGCACTAACTAGGCCTATATATTGTAACTGTAAATATGTTGCTTTGACAGTATAATAAATACAAACTGCAAACTCACTCATTGGCATTAAAGATTTTCATGATGTCATTTGATTTTGGAAAAAAATTACCTGAATTGATCATGGGGTGGAGAAATTTATGATATAATGATATAATTTATGAGATAATTTAAATTTATTTATTTAACTAGTCACTAGTTTGGAATATTAAGTTGTGACATTTCATATTCTTTTAAACCATGCTCTGTGAAAATAACTATATCAGGAGACTCTTGTTCCAAAAATACTTCGATTCTATCTATTTTATTATGAATGAATTGAATATTCTGATCCAACATGGTGAATACTTCCTTATCATCCCTTACCATACTACTTTATCATTGCTTTTACATATTGAAATAGATCTACTTAATCTCAGAATCTTGGGAGCCTATCAGATTACAAGAGTTCCTTCCTGACTTTTTGATCGATTAACGTCTTTTAATACAATTGAAGATTTATGAATTTGTAATAGCATCTGTGTATCAGAGCAACCATGGCTAGATTAATTCTGGATTTTTGAATTTCAAGTAGTATGATTATTATTGATTATTTTTGATGCTGGACTTGAGATACTTTCTTGGGAATTTGATCTAAATCAGTATCTTCGAAACGGCCGTTTTTTTGTAACCACCTTCTCCTAGGATAAGCTGGAAATGAATTACCCTTTCGCCCTTTACCAAAATGAGTTGTTTGCTGGCGTGTTCTCAGCCTGGCGGCTCACTAGTTAATATACTTATTTGGAATATTAGAAATGATTTGTTTCTCTCAAACAAATATGTTATTCCTCGTAATGATAACCTTACTGTTGTGAATTATCAAAATTCATATTATTCATATGAATTTTATTTATATTTGTGAATTTATATCATTTTATAGTTTTAGAAATTAAGCCATGAAGAACTAAAACGTTTTTTTTTAAAGTAACATGTATCCTTGTGTGTGTTCGTTCACCAGCTGTGGACGAAACAAGGATCATTGTTTTTTAATAATTTAAGGGGTAGTAGACGTGAATTTGTGGGATGCTATTTTCAGGAAGCTACAGTGGATACCGTCAAGCTCTGCTTGAAACTGCTCTCAAAAGCCTACATTAACAAACATGTTTATAATTCAACTATTTCCATACAATTCCCAAGAAAATTCAGAGAAATTTTAAAATCAATCATTTTAAAATCGAGGCTTCAACAGTTTTTTATGCTTTATTCAATGGGAAATACTGTACCTCAATATTTAAGTCTTTCAAGAACCTGCAATACAAATTGCCCCAAAAATCAATTGGCATTGTGAAAATCTTCACTTCTGTACTTACTTTGCGGTTATTGATTATATTATTTGATAATTTGATTTATTTATAAAATGTATAATTAATAATAATAATCAATAATTATATTTTATAAGTTGCTAATAAAGCATTTACTGGGTTAGAAAATTTCTATATTTATCAATTACAGTACGGTAATAATTTTTTTTTTCAACTTTTGTATAGTTTTTAATTTTAGCTTTTAGTGGAGTTTTTTCAGCCGGTAAAAGTCTGAGACTATTCATTAACACGGGTTTCTGAGTGTCCATGAGGATTTCGTCTCTGTTCGTTGAAATTAAAAGGAAAACGATTGTAAATCATTGAGGAAATATATATAAAGTTCAACAAATAATGATGTTCGATTGTAAAGGATTAGTTCAAAACAATCTGCAGAAGTTGAATAATGAAAAAGGTTCATGAGAATTGAGAAGGATTGAGCATTCGTCCCATCTTTCTTGCATTTGACTCGCTGGCTTGTAGATGTGTAGAATCAGAATGAAGGGTTGATGTTTCGCCGAAAGTCTATCATTCGTCTATCATTGGGTTTGTCCTCATTCTTTCTCTCTCATACACAGTTCCGCTCTCTTTTGCATAGTGCTGTGGAGTGGGGTCAAGCCAGTTGGTCACCTTCTCTCTCATACCCAGTTCCTCTTTCACTCGCTCCAAGTCGTTCCACCAGATTGCGCTAACTGCACCGTGCCGTTACGACCAGATATCGAAAGATGCCAATAGATCGCGCCAGCATTTTTTCGTCCAATATTCTAACATTGAGGTGGGACATCTACTTACTATCCCTGATCAATGGTTGTACTATCACACTGCACTTCTATCCCATCTCTGACTTATCAATCTCTTCTTCATCCATCAGAACATCATAAATAAATAAGTCTGTATTGTCACTCACCCCCTCACCATCACCTAGGCTTAAAATACTTGTTCAAAGTTGCCTTTGAAAATAAATAAATAGCCTGTTGTTCATACTTGAGTCTATTACCGAATAACACTAACTCGAAATGATTTGGTCTTCACTTTGGAATAAAATAACAAACTGTGTATCAAACAGTACAAAACTAAACTAACTAGAAAATTGTAAAGTTTTTCAACATTGATTTAGATAGGAGCGAGTAAAGAATCTCAGTGGAACACAGCACTATATCGAAATAATGCTGTTTTGAACTGTAAATCAGGTAGTTTTGACAAAATGTGTCAATAGTAGCTGAAATAAAAGATTGCAGTTTTCCCAAAACTTTGATTTTTAAGCACTTTAGTACTGGAACCAGTGATATATTATAACATGACAATATCAAATCAAATCAAATTCTTTATTTATTCCCAAAAACAGAACAGTACAATGAAAGTAAAAGAAAATTGACACAGCAGGAATACCTCTACTAAGACTATACGTCTGTGTGTATGGGTGAGTTCTGCGGATGTCTTACATATTATATTTCTACTTCAAGACTTAAAACTACATATACAAGTTTCATGCTACACCATACTTCACAATATTTTCAAATACATTTTTTTAATGTAACTGAGTAGAATTGAAAATAATAGATGATCTACAGCTCAGTTAATAGAGTTAACTAGAGACAGGTCTAGTGCATACATTATTAGAAATTTTATCACAGAAGAGGAATTTAAATTATTGTGCTAAATGAGTAACGGTGACACGCGGACCCAACAGGCACTTTCATTCTTATGTTGATTCTGACAAAAAGAGACATAAAAACTACCAGTTGAAAAAGTTAATGATTTTGAAAAAAAATTGAAATTTTGAAATAGAAATATGGATTGCCTATTGAATTTACAAATATCTCCTTACCATAATTCATTTAGAAAAATGAAGAAAAAGAGTTAAAAACAGCAAAAAATCAGTTTAGGATAATAATAATAATGATGATATACCCTTCAAAAAAATTGGAATAAATTGAATAGTGGAAGATGCTGTGAAAAATCCAGTTTTTGTAAAAATACGGGTTCCGGTTCGCATTTCCGTTGGGATGGAGTATATTAAAAAATGTATAGAACCTTCCCAGTGTACAGGAAATGAGTTTATTGAAAACTTTGGTATTAAACTTTAATTTAATCAATTTAATAGCGTGATATTTGAATGTTTTGATTTAGTGGACTCTTTTACTTTTGAGAGGTACCAGTACGCCGTACCGACGAGTACCGTCACAAATTCATTCCTGCCTTAAGCTATTTATGGAATAAAATACCAACAAGATAAAGACCATTTCATTAGCCTATTAGCGAGGTGGAACTACCCGTAAGGGTCTCCCCACCATTAAAAGCCATACGCTTATTATTATTATTATTAGCCTATTTAAACTGTAACTAATACTAATCACTCGGTTATCTTAATATGAAAGTGAAAACACAATTTATACCAGCGCAAAAACTTGCCCTTTTTTGCAAAATTTGGGTCTTTTTCACTATAAACCCGCATTTCTTAAAAATTGTGATTGAACAGTAGATTCCTAACCTAATCTAAGACCCAGTTAGGGTTCTAACCTAATCAACCCCAAAATTGTTGAGATATTGTATTACTTTGTTCTCTGTATTTCATGTGAAATTGTATTTTTTGAGCAATTAATAGAATATGGAAGAGCATACGTTATAAGAGTCATATTTAACAAAATATAGCCGATGGAAGTGTGAAAAATAAATAAAAAGCAGAAAAGTTGTAATAAAGTATTTCTGAAGGATTTAGGAGTAAGGATTGCCATAAAGAGCAAAAAGTAATGTTTTCATAAATATAGCCGATGGAAAAAAAGAATAAAAAGCAGAAAAGTTGTCATAAAGTATTTCTGAAGGAGCTAGGAGTAAGGATTGCCATAAAGAGCGAAAAGTAATGTTTTAATCTAGTTTCTATCTACAAGAGTGTAGACTCCTCTGGCAGCACAAGTCTACTTAAGTGAAGACAAAAAACAAAACACAAGTGTAGACAAAATACACTAGTCTCCTTTTGGATTGGTATCAAGACAAGATTTTCCCTAGAATTAAATCAACCAACTCACCTGTATTGTCAGTGTCATATTCTGCTTGTCAGTTGTTATTCGAATTTCCATCTGAGTGCTGCGACTTCCTCCGCTTTCAGTTAACGACAGGTAGCGCTGCTTTTCGAGGGCATCACTAGCATTCGATATCAGCTCCCTAATGAAGACCTCCTTGTCCGAATAGAGAGATTTGGCAACAATGTCCAGCAGTTTCCTTGTTTCCGCTTGAAACTCGTGGCTTTCAGTTTGTCCTGGAATAGGAATAAGATTGTAAACTAGCTTTTAATTATTTTTTCACTACAAAAAACAATTTAAAAAAATCTTAGGGCTTTAGTCTTGAACAACTCTCAGTTACCTTCTATACTGTTGAGAAATTTAGATACTTCTACCTAAAGTAGATAAGATTCAAGTCCATTTCATCTGTTTATTTGGTTTCAGCAGGCTGTAATACTGTGAATATGTTATTACTAATTCGCCTTGGGACTAATTTTTAGATATAGTAAGCATTGAAAATCTTCCAGCTACCTTGAGTATTATTGGAAAAAGTATTAGAGCATTAGCCTCTAATACTGTAAAAATGCATGTTTATTTGCTTTAAGAAGTTGGATCCGGACTAACTTAAAATATAAATTTGACTTTCTTTGTAGTGGTGAAGTGATATTGTGGAAGATATCCACAATAAATAATAAGACGAAGTTGTCACAATCAGTTTGTTTGAGATTGATAATGGAGTAACATCCGAAACTAGTAACTCTATATTTTGAATAAATGTGGTTGTGACAACTTCGTCTTATTATTCATTAAGATAAATTTGACGTTTTTGAAACAGTAGCTTAGTAAAGCCGCGTCTCCACCAACCGAACATGTCTGCCGAACATTGTTGGCGAATACAAAAAACAGACAAACATTAAACATATGGGTCACCGAACATGTTCGTAAGTTCAATTGAAATGTTCGGTCTGTGAGCGAACAGTGACGACCAACACAGGTTACCACCACACCGATCATAATGTTCAAGAAGGCGTACACACCAAACCAACTCCAAAAAATGTTCGGCGACATCAGCTGATTCCAGCGAACACTGTTCACCGAGCATGTTCGGTTGGTGGAGACGCGGCTTTAGATTGTGCAAACAGAATCGATAGTGAGGTCTAATTCATTTCTGTGCTTCTAAAAACGTCACCCTTCGACAGGTAGCCAAGCCTGATGCATCCGGTCTATTATTCAAGCAGAAACTATTGTTCAAGTTGAAAAGTATAAGCTTAGTTTATGATTGAACACGTTATCTAGGATTATTACTTCAACAAATCGTTGATTATTTGTATTGAAGCTATGCAACATTATTTATTATCTCAATACCATTACGCTATCTATGGGGAAATTAATATTTCAACAAGAATATTTCACTTGCCTTGAATTTTTTCTGCGTTCTTTCTGACCTGATGCTCATCTTGTTCAACAGGCTTCTGCTGCCCTGCAGCTGAGCATAGAAATCGAGGTCTGTTGAATCCCCCTGAAAATTGTAAGACAAATCTCTCTCACTGTCATTGTTAAAATTCATCATCTAGCCTTGGGCTGTAATTGGCTAAGCATGCCAGGTATGAATATCCAAGAAAAGTTAGAATTAGGCAAGATAAAACGGATTCTATCGTCAAAAATCCAACTCCACTGAAAATAATTTCTAGAGCTGCTTGTAACTCTAGTTATCATGACAGTTGACAGAGCAGGCACTTAATGGGTATTATAAAGGGTATTTAGTACACCACATGATTAAAATATCCAATTTATTGTCAAACTAAAACTTTCAGACAGTTTGAAACGAGATAAGGTCAATTAGAAAAGTTTTTTACCATTTATGGTTAATAGTCATAATGGTTGTCAGGGCTAGTGAATGAATTAGAAATGTAATAAGATATTTGAATGTAATGGCCAATAAAGCATACGCATACATACATGGTCAAAAATTAATAGATAATTATCGAACCTGTTTTATAACAAAGACGATGCCGGGTTTCAGCAGAAAGAGTTCCATAAGTTCTTCTGGGCAGTACTATATTACAAACTGAGCAACAACTTTTCAAATTTTTGAAATTTTTGCCGAGAACACAACACAACCGTATTGATGAAGCCATTTTATTCAATAATATTGTTTGTGGTAGATAAAATAAGATTTAAAAAATGCAATTTAACGTTGTATTCACTTCTTGACGTCTTGACAATGGAATGTGCTCTTATTGAGGTTAGTTTTTATTATTCTGATATTCTCAGCTGTGGAAAAAATCAATTTTCGGTGAAATGTCGACTATCAAACTCATCGTTGTTTAGTATCATTCGATATTTTTATGGCATTGAGGTTATGTTATGATCTATCATCTACTCAGTACTCACTCTAAACGATTTTGCAAAGTGACTATTGAATTAACAATAACTTGATAATAATTATTATTACTATTGTACAGTGAATCATCAATTTCTATAATGAAAAAATGGACAGGATGGAGATATGTTGGTTTAATTGGTGGAGTTGTTGGCGTATTGGGAATTGCTCTTTACCCGATTGCAATTTATCCAATGATTTATCCAGAAGAATATAGTAAGTTATTCATGAATTATTATACTGAAATTCTGATCAAATATTTGCAGGGGGATTTGAATGTATTTCATTTAATAGTAGAGCCATGGGAGGACAATGTTGTCAAAGAGAAACTAGTGTGCAAACTTGGCTAACTCAGAACTGTTCTATTTTCATCCATCATTTTTGTATTAAGCTAATTTTTTGAGGAGATTATTCATAGCTTCAGGTGCAGAAATTTTCTCTTTCCTGTGTCTGAACGTTCAGTACTGCTGAAGCGTCGATTACACTGGGCGAGTTTACCAGCTGACAAGCCGGCGAGAGGCGAGTAGCAACGTTAGAAGCATCCTTTGTATCAAGTCTCACGAGCAAATAGGATAGGAATTAATTATAAAGTAACTATAGAATCGTCTTTGCTCACGACTGGAGAGGTAATGGGTTGATTACATTGGGATAGTTACTCGCTAAGCGAGTAGCGAGTAGGACGTTACTGACCGACCGTGCTACAGCAGCTCGGCATAACAAGCCGAATTATATTAAAAATTTATCTTCAAGAATCATCCCCATACTATGGAATTTCTAAGACAATAAATAATCTTGCAACACAAAATTAAAATATGAAGTTTACCAACAATTATTCAATAAAATGTCATCAAAACAATATACAATATATCTCATCTGAAGTGTTATGCTGGCAGCCTGCGTGATTAAGTATAGGGTTTGGCCACAATAATATTGTATTTTGGTGTTGGCTACTCTGCCTGCGTGTATAAATGTGACCAAATTCAAAGTTGAGAGCCTGTCTACTTTGAATTTGATGACATTTATACTCGCTGGCAGAGTAGCCAACACCAAAATACAATATTATTGTGGCCAAACCCTATACTTAATCACGCAGGCTGCCAGCATAACACCAGATGAGATATATTGTATATTGTTTTGATGAAATTTTATTGAATAATTGTTGGTAAACTTCATATTTTAATTTTGTGTTGCAAGATTATTTATTGTCTTAGAAATTCCATAGTATGGGGATGATTCTTGAAGATAAATTTTCAATATAATTCGGCTTGGTATGCCGAGTTGCTGTAGCACGGTCGGTCAGTAACGTCCTACTCGCTACTCGCTTAGCGAGTAACTATTCCAATGTAATCAACCCTTAAGCCAGGTCGGCTTATAGCGTTGCTGCTCGCTGACTTGCGAGCTAGTAAACTCGCCCAATGCATTCAACACATTGAGGAAGAACCAGGAAGGTATATTCAGCTTTCTTGCTTCTAGTTCGTATAATAACAATCTCATCGTTCACTATGGTACTTCGGTACTGTAAAGGTCTAGAAATGATCCAATGCCCTAGGAAAATTAACCAAAAAGACTTGTTCTCATTTTTGCCTAACTTGAAGAAACTGTATTTTAATTTTTTTTCAGGAAAGATTCAGGCTATTGGACGTAAAAACATAAACCAAGAAGATATACAACCAGGTGGTGAGTATCAAATAACAACATTCTTCCGTTTACAGCTCTTGTAATTCTCTTGAGAGATGTACCGTGGATTAATGCTGAGATTCTGCAGGTCAGGCGTGATAGGGATAGGGCAAGAAGTAAATTTAAACGTTCTGGTAGTGAGGCTGATTTCAACTCTTTCAAGGTTTTGCGCAATAGAATGAAGTCGTTATGTCGTAATGCAAAATTACGTTTCTACCATGATACATTTAATCAGAATAGATCTACTTCTTCCTTATGGGATAATGTCCGACATCTGGGTGCTCACCAGAGTAAGAGGGGAAATTGTTGTACTGATATCCCACTAATTGAGGAACTCAATGATTATTTTGCTGAATCCATCAACTTAAAAAACCCTATTAATGATGAGCAGATAATACAAAACCAATTCATCAATCAGTTTCAGCATGTCCTTCCTGGCGACCCTTTCTTTTTCTCTTATGTTCATCCAGCTGAAATATCCAATATTATTCTCAATACAAATAAAAACTCTAAAGGGGTGGAAAATATTCCTATCCTGTTCTACAAAAAGTTACTCCCCATCTTACTTCCCACAATCACTCACCTTTTCAACTTTTCTCTGCAGTCGGGTATCTATCCTGATTTATGGAAATGTTCATTGATCAAACCCATTCCAAAAACTAAAAACCCATCCTCTCCTCATGATTTCCTACCAATCAATAAAGAGAGATGTGTACTATAGGCCTATAAATCACTTACTGTATAAATAAACAAATAATATATGCAAATCAAAGTAATATATTTAAATTATGAAAGGTCAACTTTTTATTGTAAATTCAACGACTTACAGTCAATTTAGTTTGAAATTAAATGGACTGAAAGTCAGTTTGTTTGTAAGTCACTTCAAACAAACTTGTGAGATACGAGCCGATATGACCAAGTTTAAAATGAATGCTGCTGTGCAGAAAGGTCTCCATAGGCTAGTGGTTTGGGCGCCCGACCGGCATTTGGGAGGTCCGTGGTTCGATTCCCGGTGGTGATTGATATTTTTGTACATTAGCATTCATCGATTTCCATCAGCTATTCAATACTGTTGTCAATATCCGCCATTGCGGTAGACTTCGGTATAAATTAATAGCACTTAAAGGAATTCGAAATGAATAAATTCTGTTTCTGACTGAAAGTCGTTGAATTTACAATAAAAAGCTAACCTTTCATAATTGAAATATATTACTTTTGATTTCCATCCAGTATTGGATGCTCCACTGTGCAAGCACCCTTCGATTATCAGTGATATCCATTATTTGCCTCTCACCTTTATGTCACATAGCTTTTAATTATAATTTCTAATCAATTTATTATTTTCAACATAGGTAATTTTATTTCTGTTGCAGGTATGAAAATTTGGTCTGATCCGTATGGAAGAAAGTGAAAAGTTACATTATTGGACAAATGTATATTTAGTAGAGACTGCTTGTCTTTTTTATTTAGTGGAGTAACCAGTGATTCTGTTTATTTAATTACAGTGATGTGTACTTGTGTAAATAATAGTGTTTTGTTAATTTTGTTGAAAGATATTTTGAGAATACATAAAATTTGTGAGTATTAAGTTACAACTTTGTTATCATTCACACTATTTTCATTCGACAATCCCAATGGAATGGCTGTAGGCAGCCACCTTGGCATATACCTTAACTGCTAGTCAGACGGTCTCGGGTTCGATTCCCGATCCAAGCCTGCTTTTTTTGCAACCAAATTACCCAAGCAAACACCTCAGACCATCCAATACCTTTCATTTCCTAATCGGCGCTCAAGCGATAAAGGATAGATGCTTCCGAGATTCAGAGGTTCATTATTGAAGATTTTATTCAGAAAATAATGTACATGAATAGCAAGACGAAGTTGTTACAACCACATTTATTAAAAATAGTGAGAAACAAACAAGAGTTTGTTTGAGATAATGGTGTAACAACCGAAACCAGTATCTCACTATTTTTAATCTCAAAATTTCTGATCTCAACTCTGTTTGAGATTGATAATGGTGTAACAACCGAAACCAGTATCTCACTATTTTTAATAAATGTGGTTGTGCCAAATTGGTCTTATTGTTCGTTAACTTATGGTTATCTTCCACAATATCACCTTCACCACTACAAAGAAAAATAATGTATCATTTCTTCAGCTTTCGAATCTTCATTGTTCATGACCTATTGAGTTCTCATTTTTTTTTTGAGAGGATGAAGCCCACATGGGTCTGAGACCTGTGCGTGGATAATGAGTTGGATGATGGTGATTGATGATTTGGACCTACAGTTTTAGGTGGGTTCCGAACCACCGGGAAGTGATTATATCCTTATTTTCAATATTTCTACTCTCAATGAGTATTGAAACGTGATCTTCTTTGTATACGTAGATATCCGTAACGAATTCGGGTGCTAAGCATCTAATACTCTATGATAATAGGTTAGTGTAAGAGAGGGACATCTTCCCTAACTTCGCCTTTTCATGCAAATGCATCACCAAGTTTTTATAATCACATTTTCAGTCGTTATTTCATGTTTTTATAATAAGTGACTAATAATATTCTGTGTAGTAATACTTGGCGATGCCTATATATTGTATTTTATACTTGTAACTGTTCAATTATTATTTGTATGAATAAAGTAATCAATCAATCAATCAATAATCAGGTGGCATTTATGCTCCATACGCCATTCCACAGTACCGTACGTGTTCGAATTTACGATAATGATTATTCTCCATTATTGGATGCTCCACTGTGCAAGCACCCAGGCAACTTTATCTAAGAGATCCCTAGTTAATTTGAATCAACATGAGGCAATTCAGTTACGTTTATCAAACATTAAAAAGTTCTGAAGTTGTCCCATCATTTTTCAATCCAAATAATATTTTTAAACTAATCTTTAATGGCAAACAATCGCCATTTTATTCGCCACCATTAATTATAAATTATGTTTTATTTCGCATCTACGATTATCATCGATTATTCATTTACTGTGCAAGTACAGAATTCTTTATAGTAAAAAGTATTTCCGTTTAGACCTTGTTAAAACGCGGATATTTTTTGCAGTATAGCATTTTCGTACATCAATGTCTTGTTATAGAAGTGTAGACTAGAGCTAAAAGAGTTTAGATCACTCTACGACAGCAATCTATCACAAGTCTCTCTATTTGAACAGATCTTTAAGGCTGTGCGCTAGGGTTTATTGACATTTTTTAAAACTCATTTAGTTTTCAGCATATCTTAAATTTTTATTCTGTGCTAACCTCAATGTTTTTGGACAATGTAACATATTCAAAATTTGTGAAGGGAGCAGTTTTGGACTTGAGTCTGTTGCACCTTCACATTCGTTGTAAATTTGTCACAATAAATAAATAAATAATTTTTTCAAAGTATTGGAAGTATTGATATTGGAAATTTTTAAATTATTTATTGCTAAGAGAAGACTATTTTCATGAATTATTTTGTGAAATATGAGTACGGAAGGAGGGCAATCGTCTCCTGTACAAGTTATTATAAACCTTTATCAGTGTCTTTCAAAACTTAAACACATCTCAGGAAATAAATGACATAAAACATTTAGTTTAACCGAAAATAAATTTTGAGTTTTGCAAAAAATATTCCAATAAACTAAACTTTTAATTGAAATAAAAAGTATGTCATTTTATTTTCTGATGAATTTTAGTTATAAATAAGATTAAAATAACTCGTAGAAGATACTAAATGCCCCCCAAAACTAGAGATTTCAACGTTCTGCTCCCATATATCACAAAGTAATGGATGAAAAAAGCTAACTCATGACGAATACACGATACTTGGAAAAATATGACCCAAATCCTAGTGGACAGCTTTGAACACAACCTTCCTCACCAACAGAGCATAGGATAACCAAATCAACCGCCACCATCTTCTAACAAAATTATTGAAATTATAATTTGGTTTCATACATAATTATCGTTACTTTACAAAGGTACATTTATTATTGGAACAGATTTCCACATACAGATATTACAAATAGATCGATGATTAGTTACACGTCGGCGAGATCAGCGAAAAAGTTTTTCGGGTCGGTGATTTGTGATGATGGCAGGTTGGTGTTTTTGTCGACTCCAATATTGAGATCGATATCGTTGAAGAAATCGATTGGCCAGAACGAGATCTTTTCGTCCAATGAGCAAGACGCTATGTAGTTGCCGTCGTACGATATGTCCAGGGATTCGACAGACATCTGGTGTTGCCCAATCACACCCAAGTGCTTGTTCGGGTAAATGTGTGTGGCTCTGAAACACAAACACACTCGATGAGTTTACTGTAAGGTAATAATAATAATAAGCGTATGGCTTTTAATGGTGGGGAGACCCTTACGGGTAGTTCCACCTCGCCGTTTGAGCCATGTTACGGGGAACATGGTGGACCTACTATTTTAGGTGGGTTCCGAACCATTTTTACTGTTAGTTGACTCGATAAGTTGAAGTGTAGAGAAATTAATCAAGTACGCAACAGGGGCTTAACGGATTCGTGCAACTGTTCGTCCAGACAATGCCTTTTGAAAGGAAGATTTCAGAATCTTGATATTTGGTATATAGCTTGCTCAGTCCTAATAAGATTTTTGGACTTTAATCTTTGAATTTTTTAATGATATTTTATGCCGGGTCCTACCATACTCTGTTGAATACTTCAGTTCCCGGTGGTTCGGAACCCACCCAAAACTGTACGTCAACTCATCAATCACCATCATCTAATTGAAAATAAAAGTGATTTGGCAACGTTGGGAAGGGATATTTTTATGTTTCAATTTATTCAAATAATGTTTTTTTTTCGGAGGATGAAGCCCACATAGGTCTGAGACCTGTGCTTGGGTAATGAATTAAATGATGGTGATTGATGAGTTGGACCTACAGTTTTAGGTGGGTTCCGAACCACCGGGAAGTGTTTCTACAACAGAGAACAGAGTCTTTTTTGCTGGCCAATCCAATCGGTCACCCCTACAAAGAGCGCCCAGGAGTTTCTTAGCATTACCCGCGTACAGGTCTCAAACCTTGAAAAAGTTTTTTATTGGACCAATTTTGATGTGATTCCTATTCCCGTTACCTACGCATTTCTTTATTTCTTACGACTGCAAAAACTTCCACTAAAACATCAACTACAGTTTCAAGAAAATTGCCATTTTTTGAAGATTTCTCACTTAGTTTTTCTGAGTTATTTGAGAACCAAAATAAACCCAACGAGGATTATTCCTGAAACTGCCCCACTTTATATGCATAGGAATATTCAACAAATTGATATCATATATACGCATAGAAGTAAATAACTGCTTGCAGTATTTTAGTGCGTTGTAATAATTATGTTTATTTCAATACATTTTCATTTAATAAATAATGGGAAACAATGAATCATTAAAATTTGCTGATGATATTGTGATTCTAGCTAAGTCATTAGAAAAACTAGAATCTATAACAATAATATGACTGTAAAACTTCCCATTAACTAAAATTTCAAGAAAATTGCCATTTTTTGTAGATTTCCCACTTAATTCTCTAATTTATTTGAGAACCAAAATTAACTCAACAATGATTATTCCTGAAACTGTCCCACTTATATGCTAGAAGGTAAAAAGGTAACAAAAAATGTAGATATTGGAAGAATGATTAAGTTGAAAAGGATTAAGTTGAAAGCGATAGATAATGAAATAAAGAGACGAGTACGATCACAATGGATAACATTTGGGAGAATACATAGGTACTTGAGAAGTGGCATTAAACAAGATAATGGAATCAACTCTTGTAGCTGTCCTTGTTTAAAGAAAGTTGCAAGTACAAAATTCCTAGGTATCATAATAGATGAATACCTCAAATGGGATGCTCAAACTAAATTCTTGTGCAAAAAAATGAAATTCCTCTCCTACAAATTATATCAAGTTAAAAAAATTCTGAGTTTTAATCAATTGAAAATGCTTTATTATGCAATAGTTCAATCTCTTTTACAGTATGCTATAACAATCTGGGGTGGATGTTTCAATAATCACCTAAATGAATTATTTACTACACAAAAGTTAATAATAAAAAGCATATTAAATAAACCTAGGCTTTTTCCTACAAACCTTTTTTTCGGAATTTCAAGTTTTGACTCTAAGGCAGTTATACGTTAAAAATGTTATCAAGTACATAGTTAAATATAAAATAAGTTTTCCACTCACAAACAATAACATGGTAGGACATTACAGTTTGAGGCTTTCAACAAATAAGTACAAAGTTTACAATACGAACATAGAATCAATTAAGAGACAATTAATTTATATAAGCACAAAAATCATCAATGAAGTTCCAGAAGATTTCTTGCATCATAGTAGATATAAGTAAAAAATTACTAAAATGATAATTGAAAATTGGATTAGACATAGATACTTTTTCAGATTGTGAGCTTTCTTCCAAGATGAATAGTTTTTCCCATACAATCCAACCTTTTTGATCCCATCCTTATCCTTACCAATTCCCTAACTTGACCTATCCTAGTACATGTAACCATAGTTGGTTAGGTCATTTCTCACTCCATATGTTACTGTTATTTTGTTAATGTGTTAGAATTTTTATATTTTATTGTATTTTCTTAAATGTATATT
This sequence comes from Conomelus anceps, assembly GCA_948455865.1. Taxonomy (NCBI): domain Eukaryota; kingdom Metazoa; phylum Arthropoda; class Insecta; order Hemiptera; family Delphacidae; genus Conomelus; species Conomelus anceps. The sequence continues at coordinate 30,677,555 of OX418227.1, read as the reverse complement.
GTCAGTTGTAATGACTTTGGTGAGAAATAAAAATAAAGACTGTTCAACCAGGTATCACTAACGGATCAGAAACATCGCCATTAACAAAATTTGTTATTGATAAACTGAGAATAATGGAAAGGGATTTACTTGAAGTGAAACTGAAAGATTGGAAAAGAAATACTTGTATTAGTGATGAGACGGGCTTTGGGGGATCAGAATATTATCAAATTGAAATGGGGAGGTCATGTGGCAAGAAGGAAAGATGACAGATGGATTAGGAGAGTAATGAAATGGAGATTAGATGTATGAAAAGATCAAGAACAGAGAAACGCTGGATGGATGACTTTATAGTTGATAAAGAACTGGATGAATGAGTCACAAGACTTTAGGGGAGACCTACATTATCAGTAAGATGTCAACAGTCTGAAGTTAGTAAAGCGTTGATGATACGGGGCGAGTTTAGTAGCTAAGCGTTTAAAAGTTACATGCCGACCGAGTTTCCCCCACCAGAAACCCCACTGCCATCATTGTTCAATGTATTTTCCTGCAACTGCTCGTAAAGTAGTTCTTTACGTACTGAAAACTAATTGTAAAATACCTCTTTACTGCTCAGCAAGAGGTAATAGTTATTTATGCATTAAGAGCGTGAAGCGCGACTTTATTGCTCGAGCCAAAACATTTACTGCGCGACGCGTAGTGGAGCGCAATAATTTTGTGAGATCGATAAAGAAGCTTCACGCGCGAATTGCATACAATATTTTTCCTAAAACTGCAGTTCTGGATTCCAACACAATAAAAGCTTGTAGTTTGTAACATCACAGACCATGCGCGGATTTGGTTAGCATTCGCCATTTTTGAGGTTATGTGAATTTCATGGATTCCGTGATCCACCAATGAGAAGACATCAAAATCAAAACAGAAGCGTAAAGAAAACAGCTGGCGAGTGTAAAGTACTTTACCGCTTGCTGAGCAGTAAAGAGGTATTTTACAATTAGTTTTCAGTACGTAAAGAACTACTTTACGAGCAGTTGTAGGAAAAGTACTTTTCGCTCGCCAGCTGTTTTCTTTACGCTTCTGTTTTGATTTTGATGTCTTCTCATTGGTGGATCATGGAATCCGTGAAATTCACATAACCTCAACAATGGCGAACGCTAACAAAATCCGCGCACGGTCTGTGATGTTGCAAACTACAAGCTTTTATTGTGTTGGAATCCAGAACTGCAGTTGTACGAAAAATATTGTATGTAATTCGCGCGTGAAGCTTCTTTATCACTCTCGCAAAATTACTGCGCTCTGCTAAGCGTCGTGCAGTAAATGGTTTGGCTCGAGCGATAAAGTCGCTCTTAATACATAAATAACTATTTTGGTCTATCATCGATTCCGCAGAGCGGCGCTACTTGTTAAACACCGGCGAATCTACAATCTGGGTGTCAACTCGCCCTGTGTAAACCTCTCCAGTAGACAAGTAGCCCACCATCTACTATGTATAAAAAAATTTGAAAGCCGGTCTACATTTTTTCTACTTGCTGACAGAGTAGACAAGACCAAAATAGAATGTTATTGTGGCCAAAGCCGACATACATGAAATATTTAATCGCGCAGGCTGCCAATATAATACCTCAGATGAGACATTGAATTTTCTGTGATGACTCCAATCAACTGTTTTGATGAAAGTTTCTGAAATAGTTGTAGGTAAATTTCATTTTTTAATTTTGTTTGCAATATTATCATTATTATCAAATCATATTTATTCAGTTAGTTGCACATAATATAAGCAAGGCTTAGTAACATTGAATCGTCAATAATAAATAAAAAAATTATTATTTCTGATGATACCCACATGAGTCCGAGACTTGTGCGTCGGTAATGAGGTGAATGATTACACGTAGATGCCAGATGGTGGAGCGGGATTCGAACCCACGACCACTTAAACGACAGCAAGCTGAAGTTGCGACGCCCCAACCAACTGCGCTAAGCGGCATTTAATATTAGGCAGCAATAATAATATTTATTGTCTCTCAAATTCCATAGTATTCAAGAAGTTCCAGTAATATTAATAACATAACTATTTTGTTAGTTATGGATATACAAGTGTTTTTTTTCTTTATGTACATTAATGCTTATTCTTAATTTGAATGGTTATGTATTCTTTACTTATATGAAATAATTTTTAGTTAATTTTTATTTGTATTTTATTACTCTTCAAGTTCAGTGTTAATTAGAAGGATAAAAATGTATGTATTATTCACTGTAGCCCGCCATTGTAAGGTGGGCCCTTCCCCAAGCTCGAGCTTGCTCTTTTGGGGGAGTAATTCCTACATTTCCAGTTGTTTTTTTTTTGTATGACAGTGTTTATGTTTATTTTCTTGTATTGTATTTTATAATGTTTTTTCTATGAGGAATAAATGATTTAAAAAAAAATTCTATAATTCGGCTCGGCCTGCTAAAGCACGGTCGGCCTGTAACGCTTCTACTCGCTTAGCTACTAAACCCGCCCTGTGTCATCGACGCTTAAGGATAGAAATGTACATGCAAATAAATTATTATTAAATTCTATTCTAAATTAATTTGTGAACTGACCTGATTTTGCCGTCCTCCCACCCGGTGACCATAATGTTTTCGTTGACAGCCACCTGTCGGTTGATGGACTTCTTGTAGGGTCCGGGGAACTCGTCGACGTGCAGGCCGAACTCGCCCCAGTTGTAGATGAGGAGTGCGCCGGTCGCTGAGCCACACACCAGCTTCGTCTCGTCCTTGTACACGCCAGCGCACATCAGCTCCGACTGGTACGGCATCGACTGCACACAAATGCATGTAGTCAAGGAAAGTAAGACATGGGAAAACATTTAGACAGGTTGTTTCAGGAGGAACGCACCAATTCATCTTTTCTCTTTTTCTCTTTCTCTATCTTTCACTATTTCTCTCTCTATCTTTATCTTCAACTCTTTCTCTCCCTTTTTCTCTTTCTCTCACTTTTTCTCTTTCTCTCTTTTTTATCTTTCTATCTCTTTTTCTCTTTTTCCATTTCTCTCTCTTTATCGCTTTCTCTCTCTTTTTCTCTTCCCTCTATCTCTTTTTTGTCTTTTTATCTCTTTTCTTTTTCTCTTTATCTCTTTTTCCATTTCTCTCTCTTTATCTCTTTCTCTTTGTCACTCTTTTTCTTTTTCTCTTTCTCTCTTCCCTCTCTTTTTGTCTTTTTATCTCTTTTTCTTTTTCTCTCTCTTTTTCTCTTTATCTCTCTTTTTCCATTTCTCTCTATTTATCTCTTACTCTCTCTTTTTCTTTTTCTCTTCCCTCTCTTTCTCTCTTTTTTGTCTTTTTATCTCTTTTTATTTTTCTCTCTTTTTTCCATCTCTCTCTCTTTATCTCTGTCTCTCTTTCTCTCTTCCCTCTCTTTTTGTCTTTTTATCTCTTTTTCTCTCTCCTTTTTCTCTTTATCTTTCTTTTTCCATTTCTCTCTATCTCTTACTTTCTCTTTGTCTCTCTTTTTCTCTTTCTCTCTCTTTTTCTCTTCCCTATCTTTCTCTCTTTTTATCTCTCTTTTTCTCTCTTTTTCCATTTCTCTCTCTTTCTCTTTGTCTCTCTTTCCATTTGTCTCTCTTTCCACTTTTCTCTCTTTCTCTCTTCCCTCTCTGTTTCTCTTTTTTGTCTTTTTATCTCTTTTTCTCTCTTCCTCTCTCTTTTCCTCTTTCTCTTAGATTGTAAGCAGAGAATGTGAGAAAGAAGTAGAGGAAAAGGACGAATAAAATTGTAGATGGAGAAGAAGAAGAAGAAGGCGTGAAGAGGAGAAGAAGGTGGAAAGAGAAGTAGAAGAAAGGGAGCTAAGATTAGTCAAGATGTGATTACCTCTCTTTGTAGTGGCGAAGGTGATATTGTGGAAGATATCCATAATGAATAATAAGACGAAATTGTCACATCCACATTTATTAAAAATATTGAGAAACTAGTTTCGGTTGTTATACCATTATCAATCTCAAACAAACTACTAAACTGCAAACTGCTTTAGTTTGTTTGAGACTGATAATGGTATAACAGCCGAAACTAGTTTCTCAATATTTTAAATAAATGTGGTTGCGACAATTTCGTCTTATTATTCACTAACATCTCATCAAAATAAAGAAAACGTTCACATAACAGTTCCGAAAACCCCTCGTTACAAAAATAAACCAATACAAAGAAATATCCAAGGACCCGAAAAATCACTTCCCGCCGGTTCGGAACCCACCTAAAACTGTAGGTCCAACTCATCAATCACCATCATCCAATTCATTACCCACGCACAGACCTATGTGGGCTTCATCCTCCGAAAAAAATGTATTCAAATCTAATAATGTTCTATGAATGTGAAAGGCTTATTATAACGATTGCTCTATTAAAAAAAATTGTATAATTATTTTAAATAAGTATGTTGACATTCATGTCCAAGAAGCATAACTCGAAATGGATTAACTATTAATTTAATTTGAATAAACAATTTTTTATTTCAAATATCTACTGTAGCACAAACTATACAAACATTATTTGAATAAATTTAAATATAAAAATATCCCATCCCAACGTTGCCAAATCACTTTTAATTTCAATTAGAGGGAAAACAAAGAATTAGAAAGCGAAATCGACTATCAACTCACCTCTACGTGGAATTTCTTTGCGATTATATTGATCGAGAGAACAGTACCATCTCCAGTCGTGCAGGCCAGGTACCTTTTCGAAGCATTTGTTACAAGGCTGCTAATGCAGTCTTTCACTTTATGTACAGAGAGTATCGGCTGTCTATGCCTTATATCCCATACTGAAACCAAAAACCAAAACAAAATTATGAATCTAAACATACTATGCCAGCAGTTTAATTGAAGCTTGAACAAGTTGAAAAATAATATGAATATGAAACGTTTACTAGGTGAGTGAATGAGACAAATACGGTCCACTGGAAGAAGAGAAGTACTCCCAACTTCGCCTTTAATAAAGCATATTTGTATTTGAATAATCACAAACAATAATAATATAAATGATAGTAATGTTAGCAATAACATAAATAATAATAATATAAAATAATGATGATAATAATAATAACAACAAAAAAAAAAAAATAATATTCCCCATCCCATAGGATGGGAAATAATATGATAAATAAATGAAATTTTAAAGATTGGGCTCACCGTATCTGTTATAGCATTTTTTCCAATTAATTGGAACTATTCAAAATTTAAATTTATAGAAATACTATACGTAAATTGCTTGATGAAATTGAAGCTCAACTCACATTTGACCGCCCCATCCTCATCTCCTGTCGCGAACAGATGTTCACTGATCATAGATATACTGAATAGAGCCGCGCTGAAATAGCCACACAAAACGCAATTACTTTTTTCAAAGATTATAGTTCATTTCTTCTATAAAACAAATATTGAATGAAGTTTTTATTGACTTTTCAAGTGAATTCAACGACTTTCAGTCAAATTTTTATTAAAAATAAGTAGTATTTCACTTACTTTGTAGGCCAAACGTTTTCGAGTTGTTGAAACCCATCTTCAAGGCCAAGGTTTCAACAACTCGAAAACGTTTGGCCTACAAAGTAAGTGAAATACTACTTATTTTTAATAAAAATTTGACGGCAAGTCGTTGAATTCACTTGAAAAGTTAATATTAACAACGCAGTTCGTCATGGAACAAGAAATCCAGGTTTTTATTGAATTATTTCCCAAATACTGTTTTCTATCTTATAAAATATCTGACATGACTGTGTAAGAACAACTAACATTGTGAAACATTAGCTAAGAATTGAGATAAGATAATAATAATAATAAGAGTTAATGATTTTTATCAAGGCTTTTCTGGTGGTTTCAGGGGTTTTCTTTCTCTACTATCTAATTGAATTTATATTATACTGGAAAAACGAAGATAAGCATATAACTTTTATTGGTAGGAAGTCCCTTACGGGCTGTTTCAGAGACTTCGCCAAGTTCAGTGGTTGTTGGTTATCCTCCAATAATGCAATTGAAAGTCGGTCACGTTATATCGCTTGAATACGTCACAATACTGTATATAAGAAGGAAGCTCATATTGATACAAATACAGTACCTACCCCATTAACTGTATATAAAAAGGAAGCTCATATTGATACAATTTCGATTTATTTGAAAAAATTTGGCCGCCATATTGAATTTGAAAAAATAAAATTTATACATCGGTGTGCCTAGGAATTAGGAACATCCTAACAATTGGTCTAGGCGTTTGTCCGTAATCGTGAGAGACAGAGAGAATTCCGATCGTCTTAGGATAGACCTCACTCCGTTTGGTCAAAAAAGATTCTGTAGATTGGTAAATTACAAATGTAATATGGTTGCTGACCTGTGCGCTTTGTCGAATACGTTTCTAAACTGTCCGGTCTCGCTGTCGGTCACAATGATGGAACGGTCTTTTGAAATGGTGAATATCTGTGCTCCGTCCAGTGAGTATTCAACACCCCGGCAGGCGCTAGTGTGCACCTCTGTCTTCCTAACCGTCGAAGTACTGTCCAACTCGTACTTGTAGCTGTAAAACACACATCGATTATCAACATTTATTCTACAACTAGAGGTTCACCCGTGCTTTGCAACGGTATTTTAGTTATAATAGTGCTACCTGGCGAATTTCCAAGAGCCTAGCACAAACCATACCTTCCTAAAATGTTAATTTTTGTTTCGATAAATTGAAATTAGAATTTTTTTTCACCAAAGAATTAATGGATGAAACATAAGCTGAGCTTTGATTCACTAGTCATATGTTTCCTACATGACTGCAATACTCCGACTACACAAGTCTGCAGACAGCGTAAATAACGCCGCGAAGGGCCCACCATATGATTAAAAACTGTTGATTTCTATCAGCTGTTCCTTTAAGGATCGATTTCTACTTCAATTCAATTCAAAAACTCCAATTTTATTTCACTTTTTGTGTCCTTCAGCGAGGACTTTTGAACTCCCAACCAATTATTGTGCGATTTTGAATTAAGTGAATGGAGATGGTAATAGTATGGTTTTAATGTTTTTTTTACAGACATCCTTAATAAAACTTATAAGAAATATATCCAAAATCTCACAATACTTGGTTTTTAACCGTTTATTATTCTGTTAAAAAAAGTTAATTTAGTTTTTTATAGCTAAAGGCATTGTCAAAAACGTTTTCAATACTGTTAGATAACTTAAACCCCGATCGATGCTCTCGTTTTTCAGGAGAAGGCCGCGTAAAATGCATTCGGGGCCGTGACAGACAGACAGAAATTGAGATAAGACTTGTTTCGGCTTCTTTAATGTATGAAACGTAAAAATAACCAAAAAATATATCTGATAAATGTACAGACAAAACTCTAATTTTATTTATATAGATGTGAAATTATAAAACATGTAAAAACAACCTTCTAGAAATCTTTCCGTGACTGGTTGGACTATACATAGAATGCCGCCCTCTATAGATACATAAAAAACACAGTGAAATAAATTAGTAAATGCAACCATTGTATTAAATAAAGTAAATTCGTATGGCTTTTCGTGGTGGGGAGACCCTTACGGGTAGTTCCACATCGCCGTTTTTTTAACGACTGCTTTTTTTTTATATGCAACCGGGACCGACGGCTTAACGTGTCCTCCGAAACACCGGAGTGGCTCGAGAAAAATATCTTGTACTCAACTGGGATCGAACCCAGGACCTTTGGCTTATCAGACCAGCGATAAGCCAACTCGGCTACGCCGACTCCACCATTGAATTAAGACAGCCTTAAGCAACGAGTGTGTTGGAAGTTAGAAACATCGAAACGTCTCACAAGTTGCTTTAAGTCACAATCATTGCTTACAATATTTTATCTCAGACTACAAATACATTACGTTCCAATGCATCAGATAACTTGCCAAAAATATGATAGATAGACTATTGTTCAAGCTGTTGATAGCCGTGAGCCGTAGCAGGTATCTGTTCAATCAGATAGAGATAAGCTGCGTTCTCCTGGGCACTCTTTGTAAGGGTGACCGATTAGATTGGCCAGCAAAAAAGACACTGTTTTCTGCTGTAAAATCTATTCCCGGTGGTTCGGAACCCACCTAAAACTGTAGGTCCAACTCATCACTCACCATCATCCAACTCATTACCCTCGCACAGGTCTCAGACCTATGTGGGCTTCATCCTCCAAAAAAAAAAGAAGATTTTATTATCGATTTAGATAACCGGAGCTCCGGCTGAAATTAAGCCCTAGATTCTTTGCATAGGTAAGATTTTTTTGAAAAGGTAAAAAAGAAATAGCTTGAATAATAACTTCCTGCACAAATCCTAAACATAACTATTTTAGCCAATTCATATTCAATAGTATAATAATAATTATAAATCTTTCTTCATTAATTGACATTCTTTATGGTGAATTCAAAATATATTTTTGAATGTTGTTACGTTCGGTTTCAATCAACCCCCCCCCCCCCCACAAGAATTTTAATGACGCAGTCTGCTTCATAGCCAGGGGGCCTCATATGAAGAGGGGCTTCATACCCCTGAGTTAAATGAATGAATAAATAAATATATTTCTAAAGCAAATCGAGTTTACATATTATAGTGTATGTGGCCAGACTTATGTCAATTTAGTCCAAATCCGGGTTCTAGGAAAGCTTTACATGTGACTATTGTTCAAGCTGTTGATAGCCGTGAGCCGTAGCAGGTATCTGTTCCATCAGATAGAGATAAGCTGCGTTCTCCTGGGCATTCTTTGTAAGGGTGACCGATTAGATTGGCCAGCAAAAAAGACACGGTTTTCTGCTGTAAAATCTATTTCCGGTGGTTCGGAATCCACCTAAAACTGTAGGCCCAACTCATTACCCACGCACAGGTCTCAGACCTATGTGGGCTTCATCCTCAAAAAAAAAATCTAGCTCCAGCTGAAGTACTCTTACAGTTTGAATTAGTTTCTACTGACATGAACAGGTCGCCGGAAATGCAGGCAGCTGCCAGAGTGTTGGATTGCGGGTGAAAGCTGATGTCAATGATGAGACTGTCGCAGGTGATTTCTGGAGGCCGATTCCTCGTGTGCAAATTAGGCGGGATGGAGTCCATCCCTGACCCCGCCCCCTCACCGCCATCTTCTTCTACTTCAACGTCAGAGCCTACGAATTAGAACAACAAAGAATTAGTATTAGGTATTTTTGGTGTAAAGCGATAGGTTAGGTTAGGTTAATAAGTAGGATAAGAAAGAATAGGGAAGAAGAGATAAATAAATGACAAATGACAAAAGAAATACGCCAGATTTTGACTCTTATTTTTGCTTGTTGCTCCTCCCACCAGTGGGCGGGTCTTGCTTTGGCCATCAGCCAATCACAGACGATACAATAAAATTTAATTAATAATTACAATAAAATACAATAATTACAATAAAATAAATACACTACTTATTAATATAAAATAAATTATTAAAATACTTAAAAAAAAAATATCAACAAAACAAAAAAGCATCTTCAATATCCAAAATTGAAATTTTAAAATTAAACTATTTGTTGGCTTAATAGTTTAAAAAAACAATGATATTAGAGGCACTTTGTTCCTCAGCCAATAGTATCCCTATTTAAAATACTCTGTACTTTAGTATTAATTTGTTTGCAATTGAATTGATAAAGATGTAACAACCGAAACTAGTATCCCACTATTTTCAATAAATGTGGTTGTGACAGCTTCATGTTTTGTTATTCATTAAATATATCAGAGCTTGTAAAACAGAGGATTAAGTTGGTACTTGATGTAGTTTTCAAAGAATTACCTCTGGAAAAGGAGAAGAATAGAATGAAAAAGAAGAAATAAAAAAACTAAATATAATAGAAATAGACTAGATAGAATGCAAATGGACACCAATAATACCAAATTTTAAAATTAATTAAACAACATCAACAAAATTAATCAACATCGACTCCAATTGTTTATTGCACGTTTTTAAAGCAAAAACAATAATGGCAAGCCTGTAGAAAACCGGATAACTAGCCATTTGGAGGGTCGGACCCGTTTTGCTTCTTTGCTGAAGAAGCAATTTCTGGAACGGAAGTCCGCCACTGTTCGGCTCTGAGCTGATTTCATGAAAATTTTGGCTAAATGTTTTTCTTTAATTATCAAATATTTTATATATTGTGTGTGTGCTCTCTCTCTCTCATTCGAGCAGTTTTAAAGTAGCTACAGAACATTATTTGTTGGTTTATATAGATTTTTTTTTGTAAATTGTCTAAATAAGTGCTATATTTAAGGTTATATGTATTCCAAATTCATACGCTAGAACTACGTTATATTACCTAAGGTTAAGTTAAGAATGGACGAATTTTGTCCAAACTTCACCATTTTATGTAAATACGTCACTAGGATTTTCTTCAGTTAAATTAATATCATTTGCTGTACATTTGCTACCTATGCAACGGTAATAATGCTATTTTAAATTCCTGGATTTATCAACTTTTTATATGAATTCAACGACTTGCAGTCAAATATTCATTAACAATAAATAAAATTTACTTACTCTGTAGGCCGAGCGCTTTCGAATCTTTGAGATCCGTTTTCAGAGGCCTCTAGAAACGGATCTCAAAGATTCGAAAGCGCTCGGCCTACAGAGTAAGTAAATTTTATTTATTCTTAATTAATATTTGACTGCAAGTCGTTGAATTCATATAAAAAGTTAATATTAACAACGCAGTTCGTCGAATTCCTGGATTTCTTGTTCCATGACGAACTGCGTTGTTAATATTAACTTTTCAAGTGAATTCAACGACTTGCAGTCAAATTTTTATTAAGAATAAGTAGTATTTTACTTACTCTGTAGGCCGAACGTTTTCGAGTAGTTAAAACCCATCTTCAAGGCATCCTAAATATCGATGTTGGTTTGTTGGTTAGAAGAACTGTGATTTCTGTACAATGTGGTCAAAAAGTTTGTGTGACAATGATAGATACCCTGATACACAGCACCTCCAATCATCCAACACAACACAAACACTCAGCATTCAGATCAATGCTACACAGACTGAACAACACACCACTATCCACCGAAAATTACAATACTGAACTAAACACAATAAAATACCTAGCACAAGAAAACGGCTACCTAATTGACAAACTCAACCACAAAACAACAACCAAAAAACAAAACACCAACAAAAAAATACATCACAATGACATACATTAATCCACAATCAAACAGACTAGCCAAAATCTTCAAAACAGCCGGTTACACCATCGCATTCAGAAGAAAAAACAAAATAAAAAACGCACTTGCACCAAAAACCACAATGAATACGAACAAATACGATCTCCCAGGGATCTACAAACTGAGCTGCTCTGACTGTAACAAATTTTCCATAGGACAAACAGGCCGCGCATTCAAACAACGCTACAAGGAACATTTACAAGCTTTACATACAAAATCGACTTTTGCAGACTATATCATTCAAACTGGACACACTTTTACTGACATCAATACCAACTTACACATCCTACATATAAAATCTAAAGGACACGAACTCAACACCTTGGAACAATTTGAAATTTACAAACACACCACACACAATAAACAAAACATCCTCAACGAACAGTTAAATTTTAAATCATACAGAAACCACAGTTCTTCTAACCAACAAACCAACATCGATATTTAGGATGCCTTGAAGATGGGTTTTAACAACTCGAAAACGTTCGGCCTACAGAGTAAGTAAAATACTACTTATTCTTAATAAAAATTTGACTGCAAGTCGTTGAATTCACTTGAAAAGCTATTTTAAACTCATTTAAAAATGTTTTGTAAATTTACATAAATAAAGTGTTTTAATCGAATCTAATCTGCAATTCAAATTGAACTTATTGAATGAAGTTTATGATTAATATTCAGTGCGTTCTTATTCTGCAACATTCAACTTTTATTGATTTCATGTGTTTACATAATTTTTATGGTGTATGTAATAAGCTAAAATAGTAAGAACTGTTTAGTTTTGTTTAAAGCTGTAAATAAGTGACAGTTACCAGCGGACGAGCAAGAGCCTGGAAATAGCAAATGGTAATTATTTTGTTTCATATATTCTTTAGTGGACAAATAACATTGTAGATTTATAATTGAACATCGAGTTATACTTCCAAAAATACAATTGTGAATTTGTACAGTATATATATGTCTGGAATAGAATTAATTGAATTGATCTGAAGAAGACTCCAGAAGTTAAAGCATTGATTTAGTATTTTCTGGAAGTTATAGAGGAATTGCTATAGAAAGGGAAGAACAGAACTGATACTTCAAATTGGGGAAAAAAATAAGAAGATGTAAACAGGAAAAGATGATGCAAAAGAAGAGAGGAGACAGTAAAATGGAAAAAAATTCCAATACTCAGCTTTAAAGTGATTGATCCCAACGTTCTAGCCATATTTGCACAATATGAAACATTACAATAATAATAAAAATGGAGACACATGGAATAGGAATGCAAAAAACTAATTTTTTTTTTGAGGATGAAGCCCACATAGGTCTGAGACCTGTGCGTGGGTAATGAATTCGATGATGGTGATTGATGAGTTGGACCTACAGTTTTAGGTGGGTTCCGAACCACCGGGAAGTGATTTTACAGCAGAGAACAGTGTCTTTTTTGCTGGCCAATCTATTCGGTCACCGTTACGAACAGGACCTACGAGAACGCAGCTTATCTCTCTGATTGAACAGATACCTGCTACGGCTCGCGGAGTAATTCGTCGAAGTAATGAGTAATGTAATATATGAAAAATCAAAGCGATTCACTTAAATTTAAATTTTAATCTTGAAATTTCTAGCTGGATATGAAAAAATCTCTGATGAAACTATACATCAATATACAATACATAGTATACGAAGTTACAAAAAAAATGAAAATACTACTTCACTTGATCACCCCTCCTAGTGAACTAGGGGTACTTGGTCAGTGAAGCATTAAATACGCTGTGATTACCAACATCGCAAAATCAAAGGGTGACCGATTAGATTGGCCAGCAAAAGACACTGTTCTCTGCTGTAAAATCACTTCCCGGTGGTTTGGAACCCACCTAAAACTGTAGGTCCAGATCATCAATCACCATCATCCAACTCATTACCCACGCACAGGTCTCAGACCTATTTGGGCTCCATCCTAAAAAAAACCTGCTGTGGAATGGTTTATGACAGAAGATTGGAATAGCATGAACACCACCATTCCACAGCACGTATCTGATTTTGTGATGGTGATCGTTGACTATGCTCTACTGTGTAAGCACTCTTAGCTTACTAGTTTAAAATTCACCCGAAGAATTCATAGGCACTTGAGTTTACGAATCATAGAAAATGGAGCTGCATAAAATACTTGATTATTTTTTATCCTTATTATATTCACTGCACTAAGTTTAATGACAACAGCATCTTTATAGAGAAAAAAGGACTTACTTGACATGGTCCAGCTGTTTATCGTGTATTTCATTGAAACACGGCTCATCATTCAAATGAATAAGTTAAATGCAAAAATTTAAAACAAAAATAAAATAGAGACAATGGATAAAATTTATGCTATATAATTGAAATTCATCCAAGGTATGCAATACAGTCCTAGTAATTAATTTATAATTGATCTTAGTTAATTTAGTGTAACATTTCTCTGAGAACAAACATTTAAGTTACCCCTTGCAGTTTTTTAAGAGTCAGAACCTAGTATACTTGTCCAACACCAACTCAATACATAGTAGAAGATACACAATAAAAGGAAGAGTAGGAATATAAAAATAATCTTCGGCAGAAAATAAGTTTTCTTGGGATACAGGATAGGACCTAGAAAAAAAGAGATATTCATCAAATTGCATTAGGATAGAAATGAAACATGAACAGAAATAATTAATGAAAGTGGAGCATCAATCAAATAGTTCAGGAGAAAATGAAGGTAGGATTAATGAGATGTTCGAAAGAAGACATTATTATTTCTTAATAGATTGAGAACTCAAACTTGAAATAGATTTGAAATCGAATTCTCGAAAATAGTTTCAACTCTGTCATCAACATGAAAATGAAGAACTTCCCCATCAAACATCTCTGAAGGCACCACCGAAAATCCTAAGCCAATACTCAAAATTAAAGAAGGAATATCAACTTGAAAACGAGTAAAGTATCATCTGTCATGAAATGATTTAAATTTTTCGAAATTACCAGCATCATCTTCGTCATCCTCATCATCTTCATCATCATAATCGTCAATTGATGTGCTAGCATCACTGTCTTCCGATGTTTCTGTGCCTTCCACAACTTCAGATAGAATGTCTTCTTCAGAATCTGAGGCTGAAATCGGAAAGAAAATCTACATTATTTTTTAAATGTTTTATCCACTGCACACTGGTTGCTATGAGATAAGTCACACGCAGGCTGGAATACGTAAAATACTTTATTAACAGAAGCGCATTGTTGGAAACATGAATACAACACGACGTAAATTCTGAACACGTTTTACAACACACAATGTAAATTGAATAGAAAATTATTCATATGTTCTAATTATCAAATTATAGAGAACAGAATCATTTCCACCAGGAAATATTGTCAACCAGAGTAATAAAATTGATAACATGATGTGAAACTCAGGCACGAGACGAATTTACATAACCTTAAGAATCGAAATTAGATGAATTCAAGATACAAATCGATTGTATTACCTATAAATTAGAAAATACGGGAGCACTTTAGGAATGAAAGAGATAGATGACATCTATTATTGAGAATGAAATAGTAAAAAAATATAAAAACTCAATTCACAAGTCAACCACATGCACAAGAACTACCATATTACTTACGTTTTATGTTGCACATTGTTGATCTACAATAAAAATCACGTTGATGTGGAGTTAAAATTACTTTTTACTATGATATAATAAAATTACAACTATTTTTAATCAGATAATCAGGATTATTTAAATTAATGGATACTCATCCTTCGTCCATACATGTAAACACATTTAGGAATTGAATCTTGATTTCGGAATCATATGTTCCGGTTTTCGACTGCAATCTGCATAGAGAGATATTTATAGAGTACTCACAACAATGTCAGGTGACAAAACTGCTTCGACAATTTTTTTCAACAACAGAAAAATAACACTCTTTCACTTTTATAAGTAGTTTACTGGATTTTTGACACAATTTGATCAAAACAGAAGGTAACATCAATAAATTTAATGCTTGTAACAAAACGAAAAGGTTTGCTCATTTTCCTTGCAAAGCACACCGATATCGATATTTGGTTTTTACTTTGAATGTATCGAGACTATCGATATGCATGCACAATTTTTTATCGCGGTGTTGTGTTTTAAATAATTTATTTACATTATAAGTGGATTATTAATTAATTCGTTAATCTGTAGAAATGTCTCTTTATGATGACTTTGATGCTATTAAACAGAAATCAGACCAAGTTGCTGGGTGGTCTTCAGGAATTAAGTTGTTCCAATCTCAATTGCAGCTGAAAAAGGCGTCACAAACTCAGGTTAGTCGCTCATTATTTGAATTTCCTACTTGTAAAATAGACTCAAAATCTTGAAATACCTTGTTAAACCATTCCTCTTGACCCATTGATCAAAATCCCTGATGAAGCCTATCCAGGAATAAAATAGCATTCAATAAACAAAACTTTACATTCTGTCAGTATGTTACAACCAATATCTCCAAAGTATTGCACTATAATAATGATGTCCTGAACGAATAATCAGACCTGTTGGTTCAGCAAAATATCCTTAAATATTTTATCAAATACATTATCTTAAACTACAGAAATCTGAGGTTAGTTTTTCATTTACAACACCTCTCATACCTCATACTCTGTCAGAAACTCTTATTCTAACGTTATGGGAACATCATCATTGAAATAATATCGAATTTTCCAGCCAAGACGTGAGCATACTCGGAAAACAACTACTTTGGCACCTGTGATTGACTTGAAATCAAAAAGAGATGACGATGACGGTCCAAGCCTTTTCTTCAACAAAGTAAGTACTTATCAACCATTTCATGTCTAAGCTATATATATATTCAGCTTTCAGAGCAGGTGCGAATAGAAATGCAGGCTTGGTGACGTTTTCGGCATAGTCTGTAATTTGGAAACTATTCTATTCTAAAAACAAAATTCTGTTTGCTTGGTCTAACTTCATTTCTGTATTCTACAAAACTTCATTGATCCGGCTTCTTCTAATAAATACGACTTATATTATGAATAAACGTCGCAATGTAGTTTCGGCAGTCACGCCATTGTCAATTTCAATCAAACTGAAACTAAGTGGCTTTTTATAAAACGCGTCGTTGTAATATAATACCCTACATTGACTAACTTAATGCTATTGGTTAAGTATACTTAGTGGAAGTGCGTGTCAGGTGATGGCACAACTGAACATTGATCGCTCATCATATTTAGGCAGATCTGTTCAGTTAGGTGTTGTCACAGGATTTCTTTGCAGCCTGCATCTGCTCCTGATGAATTCCTGTGCACTCGTTGGTTTACGGACTGACGGGTGCGGCAGGAAATCGCTCAGTAGAGTATACTATGGCCAATAGAATCACTGCGATTTCCTAATAATAGGGCAACAGACAGATACTGATACTGTTTTTGGTTTTTTTTCTTATTTTGAGTCCGTTTAGGTGTGATTTTTTTAGTTTTTAGTTTAGTTCCCCCTTTTTTCTCTAAAGGCAGATTGTTTTTAGTTGTTTTTTTTGTGTTCTTGTACTATACGTTGTTTAAAAGTTGTATCATTTGTTCAGGATGGTCGCGCTGATTTCGGATTCAGTCATCAGCAAACTGGCAAAGATCCTGACTGGAGTTTTGAAGGAGCTGAGTATGATCCCATGTGGCCGAATGATTATGAAAAAGTTGTCAAAGGTATTTTGCAAGTTTTTATAGCTTAACTTAAAGTAAGTTAAAATTTGAACTCTGAATACTATTAAGTTACTGGATATTTGTTGTGGAAGGCTTGAAAGAACTGTGGAGTTTTACTGAGCAATCGGTGAATAATCATTATAGTACTGTATTCGTTTGATTCTTACTGTACTTATTCGTGACGAATAAGAAGATTCGGGTCTTTTGCACTATAACCCCACATTTCTTAAAAAACATTCTATAGAGTGTATACTACAACTAAGATTAACCTAACCTAATCTTACCTGTTTGATAAAATATTTGAAGATATATATATATATTGTAATGGCCACCAGAATAGGAATCTGCTGTTCAATGACAATTTTAAGAAATGCGGGGTTATAGTGAAAAAGACCCGAAGATTCTTATAATATAACTTTCCAATACATAATTTTAAATAAAATTCAGTTCATATTTTTTTTATTTTTAGGATGAAGCCCACATAGGTCTGAGACCTGTGCGTGGGTAATGAGTTGGATGATGGTGATTGATGAGTTGGACCTACAGTTTTAGGTGGGTTCCGAACCACCGGGAAGTGATTTTACAGCAGAGAACAGAGTCTTTTTTGCTGGTCAATCCAATCGGTCACCGTTACAAACAGGACCTGATAATAATAATATTATTATTAATTTATTTGATGCAATGCCATCATGGTTCTTAGTTGGCAGAATTCTATCTTGTTTCTAATTGTATCTAAGTGCAAATAAAGATAAATTTGAATTCCATAATGTTTCTTTGCAAAACCTGTCGTTTTATAGTGTTTGTTGTACAGTATTTCCATCTTCTTTTTCACTGGTAAAATTAAAATAAAGTAAAAATGCCTTGGAAGAGTAGCTAAATGAAGTACCAAAAATGTAAGTGTATATTTCCACATTAAAGTCAGTTTTATTCCAGTTCAAAAATTTATATTGTGTATTAAATTTTCTTATGTAATATGCATTATTTCAGATCTCAGAGAAATTCGAGAACGAGAGAAAGAGAAAGAAGACGAGGAACGGAGGAGAAGAAGAGAAGAAAGACAAAGAATGAGAGAAAAGTAAGTTTATTGATATTTTAAGTGAAGAGATTCAAGTACACATTTGAAAAATTCTACCGGGGACCGAAATGAAGATCTGATTAGCTTTGAAACATTTTATTACCTCTAACAGAAATTTGAAATCTGGCCTGTCTCGAGTAGGCTTAACACTGTATGAATGCTATACATTCAATTATTTGCCTTGCTCGATATAAAGCTGGGCATTCACGTTCCGATTTGCAGTACGACTTGTAGTCCACCCTCGAAGGTTGGATCCGATATAGGAACGTGAATGGGCTTGTTGGATAGTTGGAAAATACTAGGGGGAGTAATAAACTAGTCACTGAACAGCGCAGGCTAAAGCTTTATGAAAGAATTCCAACTCACTTAGGAGCGAAGTTGCATAACAAATTACCAACTGAATTACGGGCCTTGTCGGAAATAAATAAATAAATTTAAAAAAGATTTGTACAGCTTCCTTGTAGCTAGAGCATTTTATAGTGTAGACGAGTTCAATTGTGTATAAATTTTTTTCGACACTCGAGATTTGAAATAATTGTTAAGGACTAATATCTAGTTGCTAAGATTCAGTGTGTTGTACAACTTCAATATTCAATACCTATTATGACTGTAGCCTTGTGTTACTTTTAGTTTGTAATTTATATTTGACGATATTCAACTGTATAACAATGTGCTATGTTGAATAAATAAAACTTATTATTATTATCATCTTGTTTCCAATAATATGTAATAAAAACTTAAAAACACTCATGTGGAAATTGTGACTCTCGTTATGGCGTGACGGCCGGTTTACTCTGATGTTAAGAGCATCGTCAGACGACCTACAGTACACAGTGTACTGTGTACTTCCCACGAGTGTACTGTGGGTTGTCTGACGATGCTCTTGACATCAGAGTGAAACGGACGTCACACCATAACGTGAGTCACAATTTCCACTTAGAGGTGTTTTTAAAGTTTTCATTATACATGCAACATGTTTTCATGTCATTTAAACACAATGCAGGTTTTGAAAAATTTATCTGGCCATAATCAGCTGGCAAACTTCAGTGTTGTTAACCATATTATGATAATTATCGTTCTTGTATGATGTACGATTTGGCTACCCATAATCGAGTCTTTTTAACGACAGGAAAAATATGTCAATCCCATTTGTTTCCAACATGGCGGCTCTAACGAAACCTAACCAAACCTCAAGGTTAATAGATAAAAGGTTGAACGGTCGTTAGTTCTTTCTAAATCCGGCAGGGGATTGCTTCATGGATGACGTCACGTGAATCAGTTTTTCAGATTTTTAACATGCTCTGTTATGGGAGATATGTATTCAATCTCATAACTAATGAAAAAAACACAGAAAATACTTTTCCTCTGGAAGGAAACTAGAAATTGCAATTCTCTTTCGAAAGGATATGAATAATACACTAGTTTTTATTATAAATCCAATTCATGCACTAAATTGGCAGAGGTAGATTTTATAATGCACCTCTTGATTTTATAAGCTAGGAGAGGCCCATTTACGAAGCATCTCTCCCAGCTGGGAAATTGATTCTGGAGAACTGATTCAAGTGACGTCATCCATGAAGAAATCCCCTGTCGGATTTAAAAACAACTATCGACCGTTCAACCTTTTATCTATTAACCTGGACCTAACCTAGCCTAGTACATTAGAACTAGAATACGTATGTTGGCAACGTCCGCCATCTTTTGTAAACAAAAAATGGGATTGACATTTTTCCCCCGTATTTGGGTGAACTCCCCACAATCTGCACTTTTCTTGTTCTTGTTCTTTCCTTCTTCTTCTCCTCTCCCATTTAGTTTCGTTCTTCCTTCATTTCCTCCTACTTCTCCTCCTTCACATACTATACTATGAATGTTATTCTGCTCTGTAATTCAATGTGTGTTTCGTATTGCTTTTACAGCAGGCCATTCGACCCTCAGACGCCCGACGAGCGTCGGAAAACGCCTTCCGGTTTCGCCGGCCGCCGGGACAGTGACGAGGAGGACGAGGTTGTTGGCGAGGGGGGTGGAGGGGGTGGCCTGCCGGGGATGCAGCCGCGTTCAACTGGCGTGGCAATTGCGCCCCCACCCTCGCTCCAACAGGAGGCAATTGCGCCCCCAGTTGTCGCCGAGCCAATCGTGCAATCGCCCAAAGTGTACGGCGCCTCGGTGGCTGCTAAGATTATGGCCAAGTACGGGTTCAAGGTTAGTGTGCCCTACATTAGTAGGTTTAGTGCTTCTTGGTTGATTTATTGTAAAATGTTGAAAATTGTGCTATTTTCTCTTTTTTTCCCGTGAGGATGAAGCCCACATAGGTCTGAGACCTGTGCGTGGGTAATGAATTCGATGATGGTTATTGATGAGTTGGACCTACAGTTTTAGGTGGGTTCCGAACCACCGGGAAGTGATTTCACAGCAGAGAACAGAGTCTTTTTGGCTGACCAATCCAATCGGTCACCCTTCCAAAGAGCACCCAGGAGTTTCGTAGCTCTGATTAAACAGATACCTGCTATGGCACTGTGCTATCACTTCCCATGTCACTTATTTTTATGTCATCAAGGGTAATTGAGTAGAAATAAGTTTAAAAGTAAAAATAAGTTTATGGAGTAGAAGTGAATTTAGTTGCTGTTTTTCAAGTAAATAAGTTACTGGACATTAGGTGAATAAATTTTCAGTTTTTAGTATAGTAACAGTTTCACTTGTTGAAGACTTTTCATGGAGTATTCTGTGAGCTTTTATACACTAATCAATAAATGTTTTGTATGGTTACAATTCATTAAGAAATTGATATTTTGCTATTCAATGATTTGTTATTGAGATTTTTGACTCAGAAATTGATTTCAAAATTCAAAATTATATTAATCTTTTTAGGACTGTGATGGTGTTTTGTTAAAGTAAGATCAAAATTAATATTCATTTCTGAAAAAGACTTGTGAATTATTGTGCTTCGAGGTGAAATTTTTAGTGAAACAGACCTAACCTAAGATTTCGATTCTAAATTGAAATTTTGTGAAGAACAGTTTTGGGCAATAGCCTGTTGTATTCACATTTATTGTATGTTAGTTGAATGAATAAATCAATCAATCAATATATTTGATTTTTTCTATTATCCACAGGAAGGCCAGGGTTTAGGCAAGAAAGAGCAAGGAATATCGATGGCTTTACAGGTAGAGAAAACTTCGAAGCGAGGTGGTAGAATAATTCACGAGAAAGACATGTTGATGCCACCTGCATTCCCGGGGCCCTCCAACACACCTCCGCCAATGTTCAACAAACCAGCCGTTGGACCCGAACCATCGATAACTGAAATTATGAAATCACCATCGAAAGTTGTTCTACTTAGGGTGAGTCTACCTTTTTCAGTAATGGCGAAGGTGATATTGTGGAAGGTATCCATAATGAAAAATAAGACGAAATTGTCACAACCACATTTATTAAAAATATTGAGAAACTAGTTTCGGTTGTTACACCATTATCAATCTCAACCAAACAGATTGACTGTTTGATTGAGATCGATAATGGTGTAACAACCGAAACTAGTTTCTCGAAGTTTTAATAAATGTGGTTGTGACAATTGAGTCTACCTATTATCGACCATTTCTTTAATCTTATAAAAGAACTGCACATGGAGAAAATCAAATCAGTAATAGGGAAGTGATAGCCGTGAGCCGTAGCAGGTATCTGTTCAATCAGATAGAGATAAGCTGCGTTCTCGTAGGCACTCTTTGTAAGGGTGACCGATTAGATTGGCCAGAAAAAAAGAAACTCTTCTCTGCTGTAGAATCACTGCCCAGTGGTTCGGAAACCACCTAAAACTGTAGGTCCAGATCATCAATCACCATCATCCAACTCATTAGCCACGCTTATGTTTCAGACCTATGTGGGCTTCATCCTCCAAAAAAATAAATAAGAATGAATAATAAGACGGAGTTGTCACAACCACATTATTTATTAAAAAATATAGAGATACTAGTTTCGGATGTTACTCCATTATCAATCTCAAACGAACGTTTCAGATTGTTAACGATCAGTTTGTTTGATATAAATAATGGAGTAACATCCGAAACTAGTATCTCACTATTTCTAATAAATAATGGGGTTGTGACAACTTCGTCTTCATTATGGGTATCTTTCACAATATCACCTTCACCGCTACAACGAAAGTTCAGTAATTAGAGCCTGGCTCGTGCTTAATCCGTTTTTTTTTCGGAGGATGAAGCCCACATAGGTCTGAGACCTGTGCGTGGGTAATGAATTGGGAATTGGATGATGGTGATTGATGAGTTGGACCTACAGTTTTAGGTGGGTTCCGAACCACTAGGAAGTGATTTTACAGCAGAGAGCAGAGTCTTTATTGCTGGCCAAACCAATCGGTCACCCTTACAAAGAGCGCCCAGGAGTTTCGTAGCTGATCTCTGATTGAACAGATACAGATAGTTTCACGGTGCTTGGCGTCTCGCTGGTGGCAGGGGAGGCAGTGCGAGAGAGACAGAAAGTCTTTCCCACCACGCTTCCCCTCCAGCCGTTCCGTCAAGTACAGTCACGCCCAATACAGTCAACTGCTGGAATTTGTAGCGGTAGCGGACGAATGGTGCTGGCGGCCGGCGCTGAATAAAACTGTCATCTAACTATATTTAATATATAAACCTATATTTTTGGGGTTGTAGTATGTGGCAGAACAAAAACACGACTCATATTCTTTCACACAAGTTATGAGGAAATAATCCCGATATAAATCGTCTTCCAATAAATAATATTGAAAGAATCAATACCACGTGTCCTTCAACAAGGACAAACCAGAATGTTACTGAGATAATATATTCCTCTCGGCTGTACCGCTTGATGGTCCGCTGAAATAATCTTCAATTATAATCTGCAACCAGGGTCGAGCAAGGATTATAAATCAGAACTAAGGTTTTGTAATTAATATGGATTTTTAATAAGTGTAAAATGGAAATTAATAAATTTAAAAATGAAAGATAGTAATTCATATGCGGAGACGCAACTCTCGCTTTAATACTCTCGTACTATTGTTTGTAATATTTTTATGCTTTTTATGTGTATGTGATTAAGGCTGTGCGATAGGTTTTTGGTGATGATTCTTTTTCGGAGTTTTTTATATTAGCGATTATTAATGTATTAAAATGTTATCTTTTTTCAACTGTTCCATTCTGTCTCATTCAACAGTTGGGGTTTTCAAAATAGTTTAGATTATTCTTTTTAAAACTAATTTTTCAATCATATTATAAAATAGGCGATGTATTTTTAGTCTCTGATGTGTCTTAGTTATACGAAAATTATCAGAAGTTCGAAGTCAATCCTAGGGGATATAAACATTGTCAAAAAACCCGAAATTTCAATTTTGAGCGCCCATATTTCATTGAATATTTTTTTCCAATTTTTCATAGCCGCAATACATGACATTTTAATACCTTAATAATTGCCAATACAAAAGCTACGAAAAATAATTCCAAAGACCTATCGCACAGCCTTAAAACATAATTGTAATCTTAGTAATATTTGTGAATGTCACACGCTTAAATAAAGCAATTCACACTAAAGGAGAACTGTTATAAATCAATAACTCGTGAAGTAATTGTCGTACAAACATGGGATTTGGACTGAATTCATCTTTGTAATGTGGCGAATATATTAATTACTGATGGATGGCGTATAATGTTTTAATTATTAAAATGCAACAAGTAGAAGAAATAATCAGAAATTTGTCGCGAACATAGTGGTAGAC
Organism: Conomelus anceps; assembly: GCA_948455865.1. Lineage (NCBI taxonomy): Eukaryota > Metazoa > Arthropoda > Insecta > Hemiptera > Delphacidae > Conomelus > Conomelus anceps. Next base: position 30,653,884 of record OX418227.1, on the reverse strand, counting down.
GGCAGCGAGCGGTATTAGGGAATATTTGAACTTGACTGTACCTCGAGGCAGCAGGCACAGTAGTGGGTGAAGGCGCTCAGTGCGCATGCTCCATCGAGACGCCATGCACCGTGAACCGATCTGTACCTGCTTACGGCACTCGGCTATCTCTTGCTGAATTCCAAACAGTGAGCATCTTATTCTTGACCTCGTCCAGTTAATGTCATGTTTTTTCATTATTGACTTTGAATTAATGTTATCTAGTTTTAATATTTTTATAAGTTCTTGCATTTAATATGTCATTCTATGATGACTAGCTGGATATATTTTAGTGATATATGAATATTTTTTAGTGATATTTTATTGACCTTGACCTTGCACTTACCTATTATGACTTGATCTCCATTGCTACCATTGTATTCTTGGCTGTTATAAATCATTGAATCTATTTCCAAAGATATCAGTCATGAATCTCAATATTAGTATGTTGGCAACGGTGTTTCTTAAGAGGCATACTTTATACATACTTCATACTTTCATTCAAAAGTATTTTCATTTGAGTAAAGTCTTCTCCATTCAAATAACCAAACCAGTTGGTACTATTAAGAGTCATTAATTTTAGATATACTAAGTTAATAGCCTTCAATTAAAAAAAAAAAAAAAAAAATGTGGTTCTGAGTGATATTTTCCAGTGAGGCTAAGGGCTGTTTTTATCAACGTACCTTACGACAGGCTAAAAAGCCTTACTTTTATTTATTTATTCATTCATTTATTCTTTATTGCACTTCACAATTAAATAAAATATAAAAAATAAGAACATAATTTTTCAGTTAATTTCTTAGCCCTACTCTATTTTGTAACTCTGTCATTGTAATATCCAGTTATGTTATCCTTTTTAAACTCTGTAAACCAGCCGAATTTGGATTTTCTACTGTTTATTTTATTGAAAATCCACTGTCTATCTATTTGGATCCTTTTTAAATAATTGGGCGTAAAATGCTATTTCCTACAGTGACCCAAAAAAAGCCTATCTGCACTAACTGTAGCATGCAAAATAGTCTATTCCTGCACCAGTATGGGAAAGTAAATTCCAGTGCGACAAAGTACTTTTCCGCACTCCAGATTTGCAACCTAACAACACAAAATAGTAAGCATGTAATGCGCAGGTTCCCTATTCTGCATTTAAAAATAGGTTGGCTACTCTGCTTCAGCTACGAAATAGTCAGCTGTAGTTGTTGTTGAAATCGATTTGATTCGAAGATAGGTTATGTGAGGAATTGTCAGGTTATGTATGTCCTAATTAAATTACTGTATACGTTACTGTAGGAAAAATTTAATGTGTAATTCGAGCGCAAAGTTTTGTTTCTGCACTTGAGAAACCTTTTTCACATCCCTTCGGCTTGTGAAAAAAACTTTCTCTTGATGCAGAAAACCCCCATTTTCCACTCTAGTTACACAAATGGCTATTTTCCATTTTCTGATAGTTTCCATAATTTTTTCGGTATGCCTATAGATTTCTAGATGTTTATATAATAGATGATTGATTAATTATTATAAAATTATTATTCTTTTTGCAGAATATGGTAGGCCCTGGTGAGGTAGACCAAGAACTGGAGCCTGAAGTGAAGGACGAGTGTAACACAAAGTATGGTGACGTCATCAGGGTCATAATTCATGAACTGCCAGAGGCGCCCTCCGATGAAGCAGTCAGGATCTTTGTCGAATTCAAAAGGATAGAATCAGCTATCAAAGGTGAGTTGGCTGTTTTGAGATACAGTAGTCTCTCTACAATCCGGTCTATATCCGGTGTGAAGCAATTGCCTGTAATAAATATCTATCTAAGAAAATCAACTATCTATAATCCATGGTCATTTTGGCCTATTCAGTCGTCCGGCAGTTTGAAAGCTGCAATGGGATAATAGAGAGTTGAGAAAAACTACGCTAACAAAAACGCCAATTATAACCTGACCAGTCTGTCGCGTGGGTTAGGTTAGGTTAGGTTAGGTTAGGTTGTTTGCCTCAACTTCATCCACAGTAACAATTTATTAACTTTAATAGGCTGTGCCTATTGTATCTTCACTTGTGTTTTGTGTAATGAATGAATAAATAGATGAGTAATCTATGAAAAAGTAAAGACAGTATTTGTCTTAAATAAATAAATAGATGAGTATGTATTGAATATAGATTCTATATTCTATTCTATTGTATATCTCATAAATAGATGAATAATAAATTGCAAAAAGGGGCCAGATGTCAGATATAGAATCACATGAGTAGGGATAAGAAGAACTTAAAATAACAGTGATGATAAAAAGAGATGTTGAATGGAGTTGTTTAAAGCTGAGTTCGGAAGTAGTGTAATTGGATATTTGTTATTTAAAGAGTTTAATTAAAAGTTTTGACAAATTTTATCCTCAATTTTATTGATTCTTACAACAATATGAAAAAGTAAAGACAGTATTTGTCTAACTATGCATCCACTTGCTCTAAATGCAAGATGCTATAGAGTAAGCTCAGTCATAGAGTGGCCAGGTTGGAATTAGTGTTATTGTTACCATAGTTTTTCTCAAACTCTGAGGTTTTCAGCATTTAGTGCCTACAGCTATTTTTATGTAACTGCATGTCATTAACGATGTGTTTTTGCTCTATTTTCATTATTTGATTAATGGAAACACTTTTTAAAATGACAAAATTATATAGTTTGAGGTTAATTTATACACTAAAGCCCATTCTATATGGGACCGAAAAAGTAGGATAGAAACGCGTAGCTTACATTCATCATGCTAACTGATCGGCCAAAATAGAGGGACCAAAATTCGGCGCCATCAGTCGCTTTGTGAAGCGGAGAGGTAGAATTTAAGCCTACCGATACGGCTATACTAAGAATCAGCATTCTACTTACGACAAAGTATGTGAGAAAGTCTTACAGCTGCTCTTATAGCATGGATAAAATCGGCTGAGCTGAATAAAATTCTACGATCGCATTTCTGCATGTTCTTTTTCTGTCTGTACAGAATGGGCTTAATAGACTTTGTACGGAATGTTTACTCTTTTTAATAGATTTCCCCCAGTCTCATACCCTAATCTCCTAATCTGGCACTAACACTACTTTGACACCACTTAGCTTTGATATAGTGAGAGACAAAAAATGTACTTTGGAGTAAAATAATGTATGAAAATTAGTTTTAGAATGTCTACAAGGAAAAGTGTAGCATGCATACTTGAGTGCTTACACAGTTCATCTTCCAGTATTCAATAATAATCACTCATAAAAAATCAAACACATGTTGTGGAAAGGTGTTATTTAAGCTGCTCCAATCTGTCATGCATCATTCCACAGCATATGTTTGTTTTTACAATGGTGATTATCATCGAGTTGCTTCAATGTGCAAGCACCCTACAATGCAAACTGGACGTGACTTATTTTTCAAACATTTGATAGATAGATGATTTTATTTGAGAACTCAATTAAATCTTTAAACTATTTTTTATTTTATTTTCAGCTGTGGTGGATTTGAATGGGCGATTCTTTGGAGGACGACAAGTGAAAGCTGGCTTCTACAGTTGGGAAAAATTGAACAATCTTCAATTATTGGACTAGATTACTAAACGAACTGTGAAATTGTGTACATAACAACTATTTATTTGTAAGTCGAATCAATTTTTCAATACAATAAACAAATTTGTCAATCAGTTTCTTGGTTTTTAATTTCTCTTCAAAGTCTTTCCTATGCTCTATATTTTCCTGATGTACTGGTATACTGGTATTTGTCAACAATAAACCAAGATAATGTTTCTAGATAATAATATTTTGTTTTTTAATTAACAGATTATTGCAATAAATTCCAAATATACCCTTAAGTTAAATACTAAATAATTTTTATTGTGAGTGTTTATTATTTCTTTTAGACACAAAAGTGAGTGATTATATTCCTCCATAGATGTTATTCAGTGCTAAAATTCTGTTTCATAGTATACTGAGGAAGAAAAAATGTATTTTCAGCAACAAAATTTTACTAAATAAATTATACTAACCTTAGAATCTATCACAAAGTAATAATCCAAGAAAGTGTATTAACTGAATTTTTAGAACAATTAGTTATTATTATTTAATGTTCATAAGTTGCAAAATACATCTTCAATGATTTTAATACATGACTGTGTGGGTATACATCTATTAAGTAATACAAAACATTATATAAAAATAATTTCTTATTTCATAATTCATTATCATGGAATTAAAGTTTTAGCAAATGAATTTTCAGAATCATGTATCATTATTATTATCAAATCAAAATATGTTGAAACCACATTTTATACAGTTCAATTGCATCTAAATAATGGTTGATTTAATGCAGGTATCAAATAATATCCTAAGAACATATAAAATATTAAAGCTCATGGATTCAAACCCTTATTAATTAGTAAATTAAACAAGTCACTACTCATACCATATCATAATTCACAAACAATGAAAACTTTGTATATTTATAGTTCTTGTATGAGTTTTCATTGATTTAGGTTATCCAAAGTATAAATTCCCATATCAAATTGCTGGTATAAAGACAATTTCAGCATTCAAATACTTCATGCTTCAAGATAGACTGTCATGGTTCATTGACAGTTGAACATATCTCCTATGTAAGTTCAGTTTCTAAATTGGAAGAAAATCACACCTATATATTTTCTGTATTGGTCAAGCACTTGTATGGGCGAAAGTTTATTTGGTTTGTAAATACCTTAATGTTGCTAATGATTGGCATCTCAACATCTAACTTGTTCAATCACCCATATCAATATACTTCTGCAACTCCATAGGTAATTTCAGCTCATAAATTCCATAAGGAAGACAACCATTTACCACTAAACATTTCCTGATCACACACCTACACAAGTGTTTCAAAGTTGCAGTTGCCCAGCCACTCTTTTCTTCTGGCACCATAGCAAGAACAGCTGGATGTAGAACTACTGGTTCATTTTCATTATCAAAAATAGTATGTGGAACTTGGGGTATAACAGTCAAGAAAACTTGGAGACATCTGATGAGATCGTCTGGAAAAATTGGTGACCTGAGTATGGGTTCATTATTATTTGGATTTCTTTGTTCTTTGGAGAATGATTCATGGTGACTTTTAGGGGTTCTTGATTTGTCAGGGAACGATTTACCATAATTTGAAGGGTTTCTTGATTTCTCAAGGACAAATTGACTAGAACTATTAGCGGGTTTTGGTTCTTCAAAAACAGATTCACATTTTGGGTTTCTTGGTTCTTCATGTTCAAATTCACCATTTTGTGGTTCTTCAGGGACTGATTCATCACCTCCAGAATTTATTTTTTCTTTGGGGTTGGATTCACCATTATCTCTAGAATTTCTTGGTCCTTCAAGAACAGGTACTGGTGTATGATAACTTCTAGGGTTTCTTGGTTCTTTAGGGACAGATTCAGATATTTGTCCATTGATAGGAGGAAACAAAGGGTTCATTAAACTTTCGGGAGCAGATTCAGCCAATGTGTGCATCCTTAGTAGCAACAAATGTAACGGACATTGATTGTGGTTGGTGACAATCACTGGTTCTGCTCCAAAACGAATCAAAACTCTCAAAAAATCATACTTCCCAGTTTGTATACACACTTTGGCGGGCGTAGAAAAGCCATACGATGGCATAGGTATGTCAGCCATTGTTTTAAATTTCCCGCCAATTTTAAATTTGAGGTTAGTTTTGGCAGCATGCTCCAAAAAGTACTCAACAGCTTGTAGACACTCGTCACGTGATTGAAAATCACTTTTCCAGCCCGATATTAGGTGTGTAACACGTGTACCAAAGATTGCACCTATCATGAGACGTTCGAAAGTTTTTTCACACGAAAATAAATCCAGAAGAACCGTTGTAACAGTTACATGATCGTTGAGTTTCCAATCAAAGCATAGTTTAAGAGCTACATAGAGTACATTGTGATATTTTCCTAGTAGACAAACTGATCCGTTGTTGTCTTTCGCTTTTTTGTGGAATTTTATGATGGCTTCTACTGCTTTTTTACATCCTTCTTCGTGGCAACTGCTATCAGTGCTGCAAGCTCTTATCACTGTGCTAAAATAATCGACTATCTGACGTCGTTTGTAACGCGGTATCAGACAGCCTCTGTCCATTTGTGTGAAAATATTATCGAAGTAGCAGTCGATTATCGATTCCATATCGTCGATTGTTCGATATTATTGATCTACCTGTATGAGAGAGTCTTTTGTAAGAAAATGTTTTGATGGGGTCACTCTGGAAGAATGTGTTGGGAGAAAGGAGAGCTAAATGAAAACAATATTAAGAGAAGAAGAATGAGAAGAGAAGAAGAAGTGGAAGACTGTGGTGGAGGAAGGAGAGCGAAAGTAAAAATAGATTAAGAGGGAGAAAGAGGAAGAAGGGAAAACTACTGAAAGAATCAGAAGAAGGAGAAGACAATAGCCAAGAAAAATTATGAAAGGGAAGGGCGAGTTTGAAGGAAAAAATATTTCAAAAATAAAAATTGGGCGTAGGAGAAAATAATTATGAAAAGAAAATATAGGAGGGAAGAATGTGTAGGAAATTGAGATATGGAAAATCAAGAATATTTACAATATTCTAGTATACTTCAGGCAAAAACTATAAAATTTCGAAGAACTTGTGCTAAAAAATTTGATTGAATTTAACTTTAAGGAAATATCTAGTGAATTGTCATGAACTGTATTCTCTATGATAAAACTGATGAGAGTTGATGACGAATACTGTATAAATATATTTTAAACCCACTTCTATTGTTTTTAAAATGTTAACACGAGAATATCAAAACCACTTTTGTTTCTCTCAAAGCACCGAAAGTTGTAGGCCTATTCAAACTTTTGAATTAGCTACTCCTGCAAACTAATCACTTGATATATTCTTCACAATATTTAAACTAAAATCACTTTGTCACTAGCGAAACGTAAACATGTTAAACAGTTTTTAAAGATGTGAAAATTCGTAACAACTTGATTATAACACAGTCATTGAAATACTGGCAATGAATAGAAACGCTCACGTTCACCCTTTAACATGCAAAGAAGCCTCTCATGTGTTTGGTACGTTACCTTTCCGATAAGTTCTAATCCTTGAATGTTTCTTTCAAATGGCTTCCTGAGGGGTCTCAGTAAAATCAATCGAAATTGATTAAAATTTTGTGAATTTCAAGCATTTTCATAACCTTTAAAGCTCAGGAAAGAATTTGTTTGATCTGTATCACATGGTTCTCAATTTTATATGTATTTTTTAGCGTATGACATCATTATAAGCCATTAATTTTTTTGTTATTTGCTAAGCCCATGTGGGGGAATGTTATCCAGTATTTTGTGAATATTTTGTTTGTGATTTGTGTTTTTTCTCTTTTTTTCTTTGTATAGGACCACAATAGTTGACTAGATATAGCATTCGGCATTCCCAACTTGTCATTCATTGATTTGTGTTTATTCTGAAGAAGAATAAAGAAAATTTCAATTCCAATAGATTTATAATAATATTATACATAATTATTATACAATATTATGCCATTCAAAATGAGTCTCTTCGGTTGAGTATCAGTTTTGTGAGATAAGGTTAAAGATATCCTGGAGTTTTTTCGGTTCAAACAATCAATAATTTGGCTTATTAACTTGTGATAGTTTCTTACTTCTATTACAAATTCACTATTTTTCAATTAGTTCTTGCCCGAGCACTAGAAAAATTTTTATTTTCCAGTATGTTGACTGCAAAAAAATATATATAGGCTTTAATATTAGTATATAATATTAGTATTTATATGCTGATATCATTAATATTAGTCGTTGAAAAAATGTTGATTTGGGATAAGGTTCATCATTTAAATAAAAAGAATAACTTGCAATCAGGTCCCATTTATTTTCTAATTGCTCTGTCAATTAATAATATTCTCATAGAATTCTTACTGCTAATTAACACTTACATCTATAGTTAGAAATTTACATTCAATTAACAGATAGTTGTATAAAATTTTGATACAGTGAACAACAACAACAATAATATAGCTTAATATTAGTTTGAAGTAGGATGATAGGCATACACATTACTCGTTTTTATTATTTAACAAAGCTTATTGTTTGTTTTTCACAGTGATAATAATTTAACAAGTTTTCTATGAAGAAATTATTGTACCTATTGAAGGAAAAATTATAAAGAAATGTTTGTACTTTAAAACAATTTAATTTTCTGACCTTTTAAATGTTTTTATAAAGAAGTTGTGTTTCTCGCCTGATACAAAACTACAAGAACTGGTTCACTTAAAACTAGAAAATTATTTAAAAATCTTGAGATTTGTTAATAGATATCCTGTTCAAACTGATAGCTTGAAGCTGATAGCTGTGAAGCTTGCTTATCTTAGAACTTGATAGTACTTAGTATACTCAATAGCACGACATATCAATCCTTAAATTGCTTTAATTCATCTATTTTAAGATTCCATTTTATATTTATTTTAGCGTATGATAAGTTACACTCAAAATTGATTAATTTTAAAACACGTAGTTAGGTCGTCAGGATTTGAATTAAAATGTTTTAAATGGGAGATAAATTTATCACAATAAATAATTGTTCATACTCATTACTCATATCAGAAATATCAAGACAGGTAGTCTTTTCAAGAACATACAAAACTAATGTTTACAAATATTCACAAACTTTTTCCCATTTAAAAATCTTTTTAAAAGAATTTTTCCAACTTATTATCATGGTTAATAATTTATCTTATTCGTCTGCCAACTCTGTTTCAATTGAATGCATAAATTCACTTATAACCGATTATTTTATTGCATCATTTGTATTCTTGATTACAGTACGCGATAACAATAAATATTTTAATTAAACAAGAACGTAGGCATAATTTTCTCATAATCCATACATAATAGGGAATTATGATGTTGAAGATCCATCTTGTTTCCACTAATATACAGGGTGGGGGAAATGTTTGGAAACGGCTTAATATTTCATATACAAAGGTGATTTTGCGGTAGGTATGATTGAGGATCCTACTCAAATTGAAAATACTATTTTACTGTGACTTTAAAAATCTGGTCCGCCATCTTGGAACCGCCATTTTGAATGTAACTTTCTTTTTTTAAATAGGAAGGGGGTCATGCGATACATGATTTCAATACGGAATTTTAAGACAAAATGAATGCCGAAAACCGCACATCGATATGTCAACCCGTTTCGGAGATATTTACATTATTAATCGATACCATGAAAAGCAGAAATGAAATAAATAAGTACATTAAAATCTTACCTATCAAATTTTTTGTTAATAGTGTTTGCTAATAAACATTTCGCGTGATGAAAATCTGACTCTGGATATCATAATATCAACAATAATCATGATATCAACCTAAAATCATCTGTAATAATCCAACTGATTTAATGAATTCATTTTCAATCATGAAGTAGTGAGTGTGTTTAAAGTCGTTCGCAATGGCATTTTTAAATGAAACCGAGAGAATAACTTTGTTAATGATGCGCGGCTATGGAGATAGAGTACGGTCTTACCAAGAAGTTTCTGATTTATTTAACGAAACATTTCCCAACAGAAATCCAATTAGTAAAAGTGTTGTTTTTAAGACAGTAAAGCGGTTTCAAGAAACGGGCAAAGTGACTGATCGTGCTCGCACTGGAAGAACAAATACTGCCACCAACAATGAAAAATCTTTAGAGGTAATGCAATCATTTGTTGAAGATCCGCATACATCAACTAGAAGCGTTGCCAAGGAACATGGTATGTCTACTCGTTCTGTCAGAAAAGTTCTTAAGGAATCTCATTTCCATCCGTTTAAGCTTCATGTATTACAAGAACTGAATGAGGATGATTTCGACCGCCGGGTAGAGTTTTGTGACATAATGATGAACAAGTATGACAATGATCCAAACTTCTTTAATAATGTAGTATTTTCGGATGAAGCTACGTTCATGCTTAACGGCAATGTAAATAAGCAAAACTATCGTTTCTGGACCGATGTCAACCCATACTGGATGAAGGAGGGTCATACACAGTATCCTGAAAAATTAAACGTATGGGCTGGTATGGTAAATGGTCACATTGTAGGACCATTTATTATCGAGAATAATTTAACAGGTGCCATTTACGAGAACATGTTAATAAATTTGATCGTTCCAGCCATCCAGAACATCAACGGACAAGAGTTACATAACTTGTGGTTTCAACAAGATGGGGCGCCCCCTCATTATGCATTAGGAGTGCGGGATATATTGAACCAAACATTTCCCCAATGCTGGATAGGTCGTAGAGGTGCAATAGAGTGGCCCGCTAGGTCACCTGACCTCTCTCCACTTGATTATTTCTTTTGGGGCTACATGAAAGACAATGTGTACAAAAAGAAACCAGCAACAATTAATGAACTGAGAGAATGTATAACTGAAGTGGCTAACAGAATTCCACGCAAAATGATTCAAAATGTGCTTGATGGCTATTATTTAAGATTAGCACATTGTCAAACAGCTGAAGGAAAACAGTTTGAACATTTATTAAAATAATTGGGTTTTAATGTTTATTAGCAAACACTATTAACAAAAAATTTGATAGGTAAGATTTTAATGTACTTATTTATTTCATTTCTGCTTTTCATGGTATCGATTAATAATGTAAATATCTCCGAAACGGGTTGACATATCGATGTGCGGTTTTCGGCATTCATTTTGTCTTAAAATTCCGTATTGAAATCATGTATCGCATGACCCCCTTCCTATTTAAAAAAAGAAAGTTACATTCAAAATGGCGGTTCCAAGATGGCGGACCAGATTTTTAAAGTCACAGTAAAATAGTATTTTCAATTTGAGTAGGATCCTCAATCATACCTACCGCAAAATCACCTTTGTATATGAAATATTAAGCCGTTTCCAAACATTTCCCCCACCCTGTATAATAAAATCTTAAAAAACACAAGTGGAAATTATAACCTCCTCCTCCTCCTCCTCCTCCTCCTCCTCCTCCTGCTCCTCCTCCTCCTCCTTCTCCTCCTCCTCCTCCTCCTCCTTATAATCAGTATACTGTGGGTCGTCTGACGATGCTCTTGACAACAGAGTGAAACGACCGTCACGCCATAACGTGAGATAAATAATTTCCACTTAAAACTGTTTTTTAAGTTTTTATTATAATAGGGAAGTTTTTCTTCTCTTGTTTGCATTTAAATAAATAAAGAATTATTATTTCATTGAATTGTTTAATTTTTGAGTACTTGATAACATTTTTCCAATTATTATTTACACAATTATTTTATCATATTTTAACTTTTGTTTTTTATTATTAATTTACCATTTTTGAACTCCTTACAACTAGAAAAATACAACAATTTCGTTATGAAAGTATGGTACTGTAAGTCATTTACATCAAAATCTTATTCAGAGTACGGTATTGTATTAGCTGTCTATTACTATACATAGTCCTACTGGCTGGTCTATTACAACATATTCAGAGAAAACACAACATATTTCGAGAAATAACATCATTTTTCGAGAAATAACAACATATCTTGAGAAAAGACATTCAATTTTGAGAAATAACGACATACGGTACGGTATTTTAAGAAGAAACAACTTATTTGGAAGTGACAACAATTCAACAAGAAGGGGTACCAATGATTGTCTTGGAATGATTTGGATGCTTCTGGAAGCTGTGAGCTCTTGAGATATTTATATTGCTCTGAAAGCTCTAAATACATAGCTTAATGATAAAGTTATTATACAATATACTCTGGGCTTCGGGTCAAGAACCATATTTTCATTGGATCCTTTCTGCCTTTCATCGTGATTGGTCCTCTATATTCAAAATGGAACTGTGGATCTTCGTTGTCAGGCCTGTTCAAGAGGCTGTGAAAGATAAAAGACAATTTAAATTTATCAACAAAATTTATGTAAGTGAGGCAATGAGAATACACAAATAAAAATATGTTCATTTTCAACATTAACAAGCAATCTATGATCCTTGTGGGGAAATATTGTTACAGGCTTTATCTCTAAAATAATGCTATAATCCAACCACAGACAAAAGAACCTTCAAAATATGAACTCTACTGCGCAGAGAGAGAGAGCACGTTTATGCAGTTTATCTCACTCGCTCACTAGAGTAGTGGAGGGGGTCAGTCAACGCTTGGCTGTCCTGCAGTGAACATCAGTACTAATAATGTATGAATTGAAAAAAAATGCTCCGGTATGATGTCATCGGTCGAGCAAGTGAGTGAGAGGGCAATAAAGCTGTTGCTCTCACTCGCACAAGAGTGGGAGCTGTGGGGGAGTGGTAACTACAGTGATACAATGCGTGAAGGTTCTTTTGTCTGTGGCCCTATTATAGCAACACTTCAAATTAACACTTGCTCTTTATTAACACAAATTACCGACGACTCGCACTAATCAGTTGTATCACACAAAAGGAATCAATCAGGAAAAGATAGATCGATAATGTTCAGCTAATAAAGAATTTGGAATATTATTGTACAAAAATCAATCACTAACTGTTAAAAGGCTGATCAAATATTAAATAATAACTGTTCAATAATTCAAGTAGAAGCGTCTAAAACATCAGTTAAAACACTGCAAGCACTTACGAGTCACTGTATAGACTGTTAAAGAAGCCTGAATAATAATCTGTCACAATATACTTCGTTATCACTTAACACATTGAACGTTCATATAATACAGTTTGTATTAGCGCTCACTGATAATCCGGTTTGTATGAGCAACAACTTTCACTGTCAATCTGTCACTTGATCGCATTAACGATCGAATCACAATTCACTGACTTTTACAAGAGCCTCTGCCTCTTATTGATTTTAAACATTTCAGAGAGGACTAAATGGCTCTCCATTTTTCTATCAAATTCTAAAATAAACAGATAGAATATTCTCCATTCATCCAGACTATTTGAATTTCTGAGATAAGAACATTCTATAAAGTTCTAGAAGGACTGCAAGGCGAGGGGAGAACAGGAGGAGAGTAATTAATTGCTTCTGGAAATCAATATTGACACAGGCAGATATAACGCTGAAAATCACTGTTCTTTCTTTCTTTCCATGTACATAACCATTTAAATCATTATTCTAACATTGAGCAATTAAAAATCTACATTGAGATCAACAAACAAGATCTAGATTGTAGATCAAGATTAAAACAAAAAATGCCTGGATTAAAATAACGAAATTTTTTGGAGGATGAAGCTCACATAGGTCTGATACCTGTGCGTGGGTAATGAATTGGATGATGGTGATTGATGATAGACCTACAATCAAGCGCCGAAGAAGAATCACATAGTTCGAAACGTGACCGCCGTGACTCAAAAAAGGTAAGATCTGCACAGCAAGTTAGTTTCTATCTATGAATAGACCTGCACTTTTTGTGGGTTCCGAACCATCAGGAAGTGATTTACAGCAGGGAACAGAGTCTTTTTTGCTGGCCAATCCAATCGGCCACCCTTACAAAGAGCGCCCAGGAGTTTTGTAGCTTATCTCTGATTGAACAGATACCTGCTATGGCACTCGGCTATCACTTCCCTAAAGAATTTTTGATTTTGGCGGCTCTGGTAGCACATTTGGTTGGAGTGCTGGTCTATAATTAAATAATATTCTGCCTGATTCGTTTCCTGCAGCCTTGTGCTCAAATCTCATTCAGCTATTAATGTTTCTCATCATCCACCCATTCATCTCATTAACCACGTACAAGTCTCCAGACCCATGTGGGCATCATCCTCAATAAAACAAGAAGTTCAATCGAATTCGATAACATTTATCACCATATTATCACAGATTTGTATCATCACAAAAGTGAATTAGAAGTGAAACTTGTTACAGAAAGACAAAACTGAATACAATTAGTGTATTTTCATTAAAAAACTGCTCATTGCGACTTCAAGGAGCTTGCACAATTGAGCAGGATAGTTGTAAAATGAAACACATGTTATGAAATGACGGTATTCATGCTGCTCCAATCTTTCATTCACTATTCCACAGCATGTGATATTTTTTATTTTATTTTGTTCATTCGTCACACAAAACTGCAAGTAGGGAGCAACGCTCCAGCAGCATGTGACATGTCAAAGTTTTATACTGGTTAGCACTCATAAGAAACATATCACACAAAAATCATCGCTCTAGGGAGTCAGTTAGTCTGTAAGGACATAAATCAATTAGAAATTCTCAAAGTCCTCTTTTAAATGCATTTATACTATCAACTTCTTTTATTTGGTTGGGGAGCGCATTGAATAATTTCATCCCCATATGGTTCACTTTCCAGTAGACTAAGTCTATGTATTGGGTATACATAACCCCTAAACCTAGATAGATTTGGCGATGATCATTTATTTATTTATTATGACAAATTTACATCACCATCATCGAGTTGGATGATCCACCGTCCAATCGCAATGAGTATAATATTGTCTAAGGTTACACAAAACCATAGTCCTGTCCTTATCTAGTTTATTCAATGGATTTTGACAATTTCTTTGTTCAATTTCAATTCTAATGAATACAGGTTTTTAGCTTATTATTATTTATGATAACTTTTTGTTGTAAATTTAACGACTTGCAGTCAGTTTTATATTGTGAATATATAATAACGTTTGGCCGAATGTGAGTACATTTATTATATATTCACAATGTAAAACTGACTGCAAGTTGTTAAATTTACAACTTAAAGTTAATATTAACAACGCAGATCGTTATGGAACAAGAAATCCAAGAATATTATTTATGATTTCACAGCCTAAAGCTTGACCGGTTTAAGGCACTTTCCATGGTGTTTTGCATTGTAAGTTCATGTCAAACTGTATTAATTCTGCTGATCCAGTTACAATTCAGAGGCGACATTTTGCAGCTGAGTGGAAGTATCAGATGTTATGCACTTTCTTACTAGATGGCAAGTGCCCAGGATAACTGCCTTCTGCACCAGATCTAAAAATGTCAATATCTTGTAGAGCCTTTTTATAAGTTTTTGGCTGCTTTTCTCCCATGTAAAAAAATAAATTATTATTATTATTACTATTATTGTTATTGTTGTTAACTCTATTACCTGTAAGCAGTTTCAGAGACGTTTATTTTTCCTTCAGCACCAGTGGTCTCCGTTCTGCTGGTGAGATTTACAGTGTTGCCAAACAGACAGTATCTGGGCATTCTGTTGCCTATCACTCCTGTAACCACTTCGCCAGAGTGGATGCCGATTGTAATTTTCTAAAAAACAACGGGAATTTTGAATGAAATGCATAAAATATTTTTCACCACACTAGGACGTAATGAGCTGTTTTTCGTGCATCATATGAAAGCCGAAAGTGTTTGGTTTCCGACGAGGTCTGTAAACGTTTACCGCCCTAGGGCAGAAAAGAAAATGACCTTGAATGACAGCTGATCGTGTCCGATCTTATGTAAAACAAAGAGATTTAAACTGTCAATAAATGTTTATTTTTTATAATTTAATATGTATGTAGTATTTAAAATGTCAATAAATGATCACTTTTTATAATATGAATTATTTTGTAGTTTTGATATCAAACAATAGAATACCATGATATTTTCATAACCTCAACAACATTGTATTCTTGCTAGTACCATAGCCTTAAAATTTCGCTTTCAAAATTGCCAACTTAACATTGTTGTTTTGTTTGTTTTTTTGTGGTGTGGCGAAAAATAGCGTTTGCAACGCGGGCACCCGGCTCTCAAATGCTTCAAGTTCTCAACGAATCTTGAGCCGGCAAACACACATTTTTGGCCCTAGGTGCGAAATATACTATTATGGAAAAGTTCGTTTTTTGTTGGGGATTACAATAATTAGATATTGAGCGATGGACGTTGGATATGAAGTTTGAAAATGATATGTGAGCTTCATAAATCGCTGAATTGAATTTGTTAAAAAAGTCGATTACTCATGTCAGGGGCGTAGCCAGGGGGAGGGATATCGGGATACATCCCCCCCTTGAAAAGTTGTAATCATCTTTCACAATACTAATAACTTACAGATCAAATTAAAACAGTTAATACAAAAATAAACCTTAGTTCTATTTAGCACAATAGTTTGTCATGGGAATCACAATAAGTATACAATGCTCTTATACTCTAATACTCAATACTCTAACGCAGCATGTACAGTTTAGTGAGCAATGTGGCAATGCAGTGTTTTCAAGTGGTGTATGTCACTTACTTCCAGATCGGAGATTTATTTAATTTAAATTAACAATTGCTTTAATTGAAATATCCAAGTAAAAATTACTTTAAAATACTCAAAAAATCATTATAAAAATGATGAATATAAAAAATTCGGAAGAGGGCTCCCCAAACTTTGGTGGGGGGGGGGGGGGGGGATGATGTGAATGTGATGATGGAGAGTTAAAAAAAATAAAGAGAATAATTATCATAATATTTTTATTTTCATCTATTATTGAAGTGGGAAAATCGAAATTGTCAATTCTACTAGTTGATTTCAAAATTAAGGAATGGTTCTAAAACCTCATTATAAGGACTCAATAGAAGTATAATTCATATAAACTATTAAAATATTTTATAATAATGAATGTCTGAATTACCACAGGCTGTCCATCGACTATGACTTGCTGACTGAGATCCATCATGTCCAGTGCTAGCCTGGCCATACACTGCGCATGCGTGTTACACAGCTCTGGCAGACCACTCACTGCCATGTATTTGTCACCCACTGTCTCAACCTGAAGAAAACATACGAGAGAACATGAATAAAATACAATCACAAACGTTAATCAAGCTTAAGTTTGTTAATAAATAAACCTATACAATGGAGTACCCGACGAATTAAATAATAAATATTATTACTATCAATTGTGCTGAAAGGCATTATGCATCATTTAACCAAGGTGCATACTATCCTCTATTCTAACCTTGCCATTCGGTTTCTATAAAAATCATAATTATACTGGTAAAATGGGTATGTATGGAACTCTTGGAATCAGAATTACGCCTGCAGGTCTGCCAACAAGACTTTTCTACTGTTTTAAATTTGCTTATACACTTGTATAATCATAGAATAATAAATTATATTTCATCAAAAAAATTTTTATCATTCTCCAATTCGTTTCATAAAGTAAAACATAATTATTATATGGAACAATAATAATTCTGTATGCGAATTTCCGTTGAATTCGAAGCTGTTCCATATAACCCAAAACTAAGGGTTATATGGAACAGCAATAAATGTTTTAAAAAAACATGTGAATATTTTAAATTGATGTTTTCTCCCTATGATTCAAGCTAAATTGAGTTTTTAAAAAAAATGAGATTTATCTCATTTAATAAAACATAATTTGAAATATTTTCTTTACTTATTTGAAGTTTTAAATTATGAAAATTAAAAATATTGTTCCATATATCCCCATGTGACGTATGCTTCCCAATTCACAAAAATTCGCATTGTCAGTTCTTGGAAAAGATTTTCTTCTTTTTGTTCAACAGATCTCATCATAACATATCATGCATCAATATTTGCTTTCTGTTTTTTTTTCAATTGACGATTTAAAATAATTAAAGAAAAATTTCAACACAATCAAAAATGAAAACGTCAATGCTTGCACTGTAAAAACAGTTGGCGTCTCTGGTAGCGCAGTTGGTTGGAGCGCTTGTCTGAGATGAGATAAGATAAGGTTCTATAGCTGGCTTCGTTTCCTGCAGCCTTGGGTTCGAATCTCATTCAACCATCGTTGTTTCTCATCATTCACCCCATTACCCACGCACAAGTCTTCAAACTCATGTGGGCATCATCAGCAATAAAAAAATAAAAAATTGGGCTGAGCAACAGACTTTGTAGTTTCCAATGTTTTTATTTTCAAATGTAAACAACAGCTGACAATGTTTTGATTTTCACTAGCCAAAACTAACCTAAAGGTTGTAATGAAAATTTGTTATACATGATAATTATTTTTATATTCGTCTTCCAAACTCCAAAATTAATAGCTATCTCACTCGAACTATGTGGTAGTTATATACCAAGTTTCAAGAGTCTAGAATCTATCTTTCAAGCGCTAGGGCACAGATGGACGGACAAATTCAGACAAAAACCTAGTTATATTGGTAGGAAATTCTACAATAAGCTACCGCAGTTTTTAAAGAGTCTTGAAAATATAGAAATATTTAAAAAACAATTGAAAAATTATTTAGTTGAAGCTTTTTATAGTGTATAAGAGTTCCTTTCACATCAAAATTAAGCCTCACCTCAACTAATTGATATAGTAATTATGGTATCTAGTGTATATGACTAGTGTTAATCTGACTTGTCTTATACTCCTTACCTGGAGTCTCCAAGACGTAATCTACAAAAAAAAAACAATGGCACGATTTCAATAAAGCCCTGTCGGGTCCTTAATAATTTAGTTTCAATAGCTGACTTAGCCCAGCACAGCACAACTTTTGGTGGCCGGGCGCTCTTATATTCTCCACTTACCTTGTATACATTGGGGTTCTTTTTAGGATCGGTGAGGGTGTCGAAAGCCGTGTAGAGCTGGTTGAGCAGGTTGACGATTTTCATGGCACCGTTGGCATCGGTATTGGCCGCGCAGAAGTCCTTGAAGCCGACCACGCCACTGAATAGCAGTGTCACACTGTCGTAGCGCTTGGGCGCCACCGGACGCATGTGGCGCAGCTCGTTGGCCACCGATGGTGGCAGCACTGAGTACAGCAGTCTGACACAAAACGGAAAAGTTTTTGTCTTAAAAATTTCAAAATCTTTTTTCGGACTGTGATAGTGTTTGTTTGAAATGAAAAAAAGATATATTTTTTATCTGCAAAAGACTTGTGAGTTATTGTGCTTCAAGGTGACATTTCAAGTGAAACAGCGACCTAACCTAATATTTTGATCCTACTTTGAAATGTTGTAAGAAGCAGTTTTGGGCAATAGCCTGTTGTATTCACATTGATTTTGCTTGTTAAATAAATGAATGAATGATTAAATGAATTAATGAATAAATGAATCAATGAATAAATAAATAAATAAATAAATAAACAAACAAATAAATGAATGAATAAATAAATTGTGTCAGGTCAAATTGTCTTACAAAAAAGTATTTTATTAAGGCTGTGCACAAGGTATTTAATCATAATTTTTTTCTCAAAAAATCTTGTATTGGATGTTACTAAGGTATTAAAATGTTACCTATTGCTGTGATGAAATACTTGGTAAACAATCCAATATAAATGTTAAGATAGTGAACAAGTCACAGTAGGCAAGTGCATTACGGTGTCTCAAATATTCAAAATCATCTGATTCATTTATCCCACAAAATGAAAGAAAATGCAAATTTGCATATTGAATGTAATTGTAGTATAAATAACAAAACACTTCCATCGAGATAGAGGTACTCCATTTACTTGGGAAAGAATTAATTTAATTATGATGTTGAAGATCCATCTTGTTTCCACTAATATATAATAAAAACTTAAAAAACACTATTAAGTGGAAATTATGACTCACGTTATGGCGTGACGGCCGTTTCACTGTGATGTTAAGAGCATCGTCAGACGACCCACAGTACACTCAGTGTACTGTGTGTACTGAGTGTGTAATGATTGTGATTGATGAGCTGGACCTACAGTTTTAGGTGGGTTCCGAACCACCGGGAAATGGTTTTACAGCAGAGAACAGTGTCTTTTTTGCTGGCCAATCTAATCGGTCACCCTTACAAAGAGTGTCTAGGAGAACCAGCCAGGGAAATCAGCTGATTGAACAGATACCTGCTACGGCTCACGGCATCACTTTTGTTTATGACCTCTTGTTTTTTCTTTATAAGTAATTTTTTTGGTCTTTCAAGCCTGATGGCACCGTCACAGGTATTAAATAAATATTTATTGTTATTAAATATAATTTCCAGGTTCAAGATAAAATTTTTATGAATAATAAAATATTAATATTAACTTTTTGTTGTATATATAACAACTTGAAGTCAATTTAGATTGTGAATATATAAAAAATGTACTCACACGTGGCCGAATGTTTTCGAGTTTACAACAAAAAGTTAATATTAACAACGCAGATTGTTATGGAACAAGAAATGCAAGAAAATATTAATAATTCTACTCACTGATCAGTTTTGTTCTTCTCGCTGTCGAGTTGCCTGTATGTGTGCTGCAGTTTATCGGTGAGTATTTCCAGATTTCTGGTCAGTTTGTAGTCGGCCTCGAATTGTTCGCTCATCAGTACCAAATCTCTGGTCGCGTCATGCAGTGGAATATCGCCTATGTACAGGCCTCTCCTGATCAAACATAAAAATTAACAATATAATTATCAGATTATATATTATTTGCAGATTACGTCTTGTAGACTCCAGTTAAGGAGTATAAGACAAGTCAGATCAACAATATTATACACTAGATACCATAATTACTATATCAATTAGTTGAGGTGAGGCTTAATTTTGATGTGAGAGGAACTCTTGTACACTATAAAAAGCTTTATCAACTAAATATTTTTTCAATTGTTTTTTAAATATTTCTATATTTTGAAGACTCTTTAAAAACTGCGGTAGCTTGTTGTAGAGTTTCCTACCAATATAACTAGGTTTTTGTTTGAATAAGCTACTATTGTTACTCACCAAGTGATAATCTTCTCGGCTTCTCTGTGTGTGTCAACATTTTGGTTAATGTCACTCTTTTTTACATGTAAAGTAGCTTCACACACATATAAGCAGGGTAAAGTTAGGAGACCAAGTCTATTGGACAACGGCCTACATGAAATGAATCTAATCTATTTACTCTTTCTATACACCTAACAGCTTTCTTTTGTATCCTAAACACCCTATCAAGGTTTTGTTTTGATGAATTACCCCATACTAAGACAGCATACCTAATATGTGATAGTAAGAGCCCATGGTAAGCTGTAAAAAGTAATTTTTTGTCATTAAATGACTTTTAAAATTTTAAACAATAATGTTGCATCTAACCCAGGACATTGCCACGCTCTTAATGTCCTTTCTACATCTATTTCATTATTATCATCTATATTATTATTATCATCATCATTAACATGAAATTTACCTATGGAGAGCAATGATTCCACATCCACTTTCCAAAGAAGGAACGAACATATTGTCATGTTATTGAAATGAATATCTCGAAATATATTATTAAAGGGGAATATTACATTATTGAGCTTTGATGATAACCAATTTTTTGTGAAATCTAGTTATTAAGACAATACACTATTATTGTATATTATACAATTGATACAGAAAAAACAGCAAATACAACAACAAAATTAATACAGCAAATAAGAAAAAAGTCATAAGAAATACATAAATTTTGAAAATACTGTTTGATCATCTCTTGGGAGTACTATGTGAGAGTAGTGAATCAAATATAAAACAAAAGAAGAAAACAAAAAACAAACTGATATCACATTAAATTTGTGATAATTTTCACAAGAATTAGTGCCATATACCACTGAAGAAATAATAAGCAACAATTTATTATTGAAGTGAAATAATAGTAGTTTATGCAACGATTTTATTTTGACCCTTATTAAGGCACGAGTTAGATGTAAGTTATAACACGAGCGAATGCGAGTGTTATAAATATCTCACGAGTGCTTTAATGGCCAAATAAAATCGTTGCATACACTATTTTATCTACGACCACTAGTATACATTCAATTAAAACAATTTCATTTTACCTGTGACTGTCAGAGATACCTTACCTCTAATCTCAAATACGAGAAGTTATAGTAGATTGTTAGGTTAAATTAGCTGGTGTAGCAGTTTGATCAAATCAGCTGATAGTTTCACAATATTGAATTATAATATTGATTCCATCAAAAATGCTTCTGATTGGTCCAGAACCCGTGTTATAATGTAGAACCTGTACTATAATGAGCTCTTTATGCAACGGGTTTCAAAAAGCATTTCGAAAAGACAGCTGTTTTGGCATCAATTGTGAAACTGTAATGTATACATTATGACATGGTCGTAGATAAAAACAGGTTCAAGTTGAATCTAAAGGTTAAGACCCACCTTGTTAAATCATCCAGATTTGCTATGCTCAAGTAACATAGAAATATAATCACATCCGATTCTGGTACATACAACATTTGTCCCTGGAATTAAAAAAAGAGTAAAATTTTGCAGAATAACAAAATGTAATATACCTATTATAATAAAAAACTATCAACATCGATCGGACAGTGATAAAAATTGGAGAATAAAGTTATTAGCAGACTTTATGGCAGTTCATAGGCTTAAATAATACATATAATGATCCAATGATAATGGAAAAACACTAATCAGTTGGTGTTAGAAGTTAGAGAATAAAGTTATTAGAAGAATCTAATATCAAAACTGACACTGTATTTCAATTTAACACAGTGGCGTACCGATAATGGAGTGAGTGGAGCAGTCGCTCCAGGGCGCAAGGCTCTGAGGGGCGCACCGTTCTTGATAGAAAATTACCTTTTACTTACAAAAAAATGTATTACTGTAATGAAGGCCAAAAGGGTGAAATGCAACACAATTTTAAAAAACCGTATGAATACATCGCTGCGCATTACTAAAATGTCAAATTTAAAAGAAATCGGTTCACGCGTTCAGCCGTAAATGCGTTACAACCAGACAGAATGCAGAACGGTCGAGTCAAAAGTAGCAAATAGTCGAAAGTAGCAAAGCCAAAACAATTTAAATTGGGTGGCAAAAGGTATAACAAATTCAAGTAATTGAATGAAGACTTTGAATTTATTCTGAAAAAATAAATCCACAAAAAGTTCAATGGTTTTTATATTAAGAACAGGACTGAAATACTTCACTTTTGAATCCTATTTCCAAAATATAAAAAAAATTTCATAAGGATGACTTGCAAAATGCGAAAAAATAACTGCAAATAAATTTATAGAAAAGTGAAAAAATCCAAAACAAGCTGTTTGGAAATTGATAAAAGCAGAATCTGGCCTGGCGAAAAATCATTCCTTGGAGATTCGCATCTCTAACAAATACGGCATAGTTGAGGCGGAAAAAAAGCCGCTGGTTCATTAAATTACCACTATATCAATATCAGCCCAATCGGGTGGTTGAGTGTAAGACTGATTTTTTTTTGTGGGAGGGGGGGGTGTCGTTAGACACTTCCGCTCCAGGGCGCTTAAAACCTCGGTACGCCACTGATTTAACATATTGTCTTTACTCACTTATATTGGAGATGCTAGAAGGATGCATTTCACTTCTAAAGAGAAGCTTCATCAGCCTCCTATTTAGAAGTGAAATGCATCCCTTCAGTATCTCCAGTATAAGTGAGTGAAAATCATATAGAAATACAGTGTCAGTTTTGATATTAGATTGTTCATTGAGTCATGAAAAACATCACAGATTTATTAGAAGACTTAATGACTGTAAATAATAATAAATATGATTTTTTTTTGAGGATGAAGCCCACATAGGTCTGAGGTCTGAGACCTGTGCGTGGGTAATGAGTTGGATGATGGTGATTGATGAGTTGGACCTACAGTTTTAGGTGGGTTCCGAACCACTGGAAAGTGATTTTACAGCAGAGAACAGAGTCTTTTTGGCTTACATAAAATAAGTTGCAGAATAATAATTATGAGATAATAATAATTATTATTTTACAATAGACACAGATAAGTTGCATAATATTTTATAATATAATTAAGTTACAAAATAAAAATTATCAATAATAATGTAATGATAAAATTGTAAACACTAATAGGACCCTGATAAAATTTGGAAAATAAATAAATAAAAATATTTTTTATTTCCATTTAAAAATTAAATCTAAACAAATTACATTTTCATATGAGACTGAATGGCTAAAACTACCAAAGATTAAATTTTTATAAACATTTTTTGCGTGGAAATTAACCTACTCTACTATGGCATGCCATGTTCTAGAGCAGGTTTGCTGTAGTACATGCTCTAGAAAATAAAGTTAATAGAAGGATTTATGACAGTATACAGACATGAAAAACGATTGAGATTCGGCACTGACCTTCAATCTGATATTCCTGAAAGCGGGATCCGAGTCAGTCTTCATGACACCCTCTTTGGTTTTCAGCACATACACCTGATTGATGTGCGCCAGAATGTTGTCAAATGTCAGCTCCAGGTGGGGTCTGATCTGAAATTATTATTCAGACTACGTTAGTAGATACACAAATATTTCAAGTACGGATAATATTTTAATTGAATATTAAATGGTTTTAATGTAAACATTTATCATTAATAGAATGGTGTTTTGAGAAGGATATTTCGAGATAGAATGAATACATGTTTCCACATGAATATTCAAAGTATCAATAGAAATACTAAAAACTGTTCAACTCTTGATATAAATGTAAAAGAAAGCTGGTATAATGTACAAGGATATTGCACTGTGGATATTTCAATTTCATGCTGTAACGGGTTCTATTTTTTGTAACATTTTAACGAGATAATTGATCATAGTCTACTGTAATAATTAAGTTTAGTGTTCACTATTGCAATCGAAAATTGTATTATTGGGATTGACAGTGCTTAAATGGCACTCAACTTTGTAACCTACTGTTTTAGTATATTTAAAAATATGTTTTGACGTTGTCTTGTGCTTATCGGCCCGCTGACAATAAAATCTTATTTATTTATTTTGCTCATATTTCTATTTGTTGATTTTTAGTTTCAGCTTGTAAATTTCGCCTTCATTTCACAAAGTTTTGTTTTGACAGTTTTTCTTTAAAAAAATCAGTTTTTTACATAAGTTTTTCTGTTAAATTGAAGGAAAATATATGTTTACTTTTTTATACTCCTGTGTGCAGAATTCACTTTTACTTACTGTGAATTTGTCAAACTAATTTGTTTTTTGTATTTTAAACAAAATACTGCTTCAATTTCAGTACCTCACTGTTATTTTTAACGCAAAATAAAAATATCCATTATTAATTAATTTATTCCTGTATTTAAATTGTAAAAAATAAAAAAAATTGTAATAAAATGGATTAAAGAGCAATCACAATGACATTGGATTCACATTAGTCCAGACATGTAGCATTATCGCATTGTAACGTAACTCCGTCTCGTAACACACATTGTCCCGCACACCATATTATTAGCGTATGGCTTTTTATGGTGGCGAGACCCTTTAGCATAAACAGCATAGTTCAACCATAAACACAATAAAATTTTACATGACAGCACGATGTTATGGCATAATTTGTTACGGATTGATGTTACGCGACGGAATTGCGATGCGATGTTACATGTCTGGATGGACCTTAGACTGATGTATTGGAGTAAGAGCTGGTACGACCTGGATAATATTGGTATAGAAATACATAGATTGATAATGAAAGGATTGGAAATTGACAATTTGTTACTGACTGGATCTAGCAGATCGGTGAGTTTGCAACCGGGCGAATTGGCGGAAGGCATGACCCGGGAAATAGTGGCTCCCGTCTGCTGAATTACTAACTGTCTGTCGAACATCAGGTGGAACGGAAACACGTGGCAGAAGGTGGCCGGGCTCACTTTCGATTCTGAAAAAAAACAACAATGGTAGGCTACATACATTTTTATATTGTTATAATTATTACTCTCATGAAGGCATCTTTATTCTTATTGTTTTTTGTTTTTTCCATATATATGTAGCCTACCGGTAGCCTAATATTGCTTTCCTACAGTGACCCGAAATATTGCCAATTTTTACACTAACGGTAGCTCGCAAAATAGTCTATTCCTGCACCAGTGCGGGAAAGTAAATTCCAGTGCGCAAAAGTACTTTTCCGCACTCCAAATTTGCAACCTGACAACACAAAATAGTGAGTATGTAATACGCAGGTTCCCTATTCTGCATTCAAAAATAGGTTGGCTACTTTGCTTCAGCTACGAAATAGTCAGCTGTAATTGTTGTTGAAACTGATTTGATTCGAAGATAGGATATGTGAGGAATTGGCAGGTTATTTATGTCCTGTTTTGTTGTGTTTAAATTACTTTATATGTTACTGTAGGAAAAATTTAATGTGTAATTCGAGCGCAAAGTATTGTTTGTTTGTTGTATTTATTCACTTTTTCAAGTCATTCTTCCTGAAAATTCATTAATGTCTTTGGTCCACAAATGTAATTTAGAGGGCAACCCAGCGAACGCACAGGCAATATAGCCTATGTTTGCTGATTCCATAGGACCAGCTTTATTAATTAAATTTCATGTTATAGGCTATTTAAGTGGTTCAAATGAATCTTTATACAACGTCTGTATTATGTATGTATCATGATTTTTTAATGGAATAAATTTGATTTGATTTGTTTCTGCACTCGAGAAACAATCAGTGCAGAAAACCCCCCCTTTGCACTCTAGTTACACAAATAGCTATTTTTCATAATAGTTAGTAACCTTCCATAACTGTTTCTTTGTTCTTTTGTGAATAATCTCTTTCATTCAACAAGTTCACTTTCATTACTTTGTTTCTATTTATATCTTTAATCCATATTTTCTCTCATTTCAATGATAGCTATTGTGACTCATGATTATTTTCAATTTTGTAATATGTACTAAGTTTTGTCTTGCTGTCTTCAAAATTATCTTCCATTGCAGCTAGATTGTTTTTTTAATTGTATTATTCTATCTTAAATACTTCTTTTATTGAGTTACTAACAATTCATATACTTTTCAACTATTTCATTTTTCTTTTTATTGCAATTGCATCTAAACTTTTGTGCCATGAGGGCAATAATGGGTTTATCCCGGTGCTCTTACATATTTTAATAATAAATAAATGAATAATAATAATAATAATAATAATAATTTCTCTGGATGATGTAGAACACATCCAGAGGAGTTTATTGATATAGCTCAAACATGACAATATTATTAAATATAAAACACAGTGATTTCATTGCTAAATTTGAAAAAATATGATTCCCCACTATAAAATTATGTGTTGGGGTGATCATCAATATAAACCTTAGATGAAGCTAATACTATTCCTAACTAGCCATTATAACTATTACAATAATAAAAACTATTTACTACCTAAAACTACCTAAGTATGCATAATCGTATTTCTATTCACATCCTATTTACTATGAGCTCCTCACTACGGTGGACACCAATATTATATAACCAATTCCTTATTTTTTTTTTTTAAATCTATTATTATTGCTTTCTTCTTTTATTTCCAGTGGAATTCTATTGTAAATTGTTGGCCCTAAATATCCTATTGATCTTTGCCCAAATGCTGTGTTCATTCTGGGTACATCCTGATAATTGAGGCTTCTTATTCTAGTATTGTGGCTATGAGTTACAATATTATTTTCATTATCATTTTTCTTTATATGAGTGATTAACAACAAAATATACAATTGCCTAACACTAAGTATTCTGTTTTCCATGAATAGTTCGCTGGTTGGGAAGCGGGCCTCCCTATTCCCCATTATTTTTAAAATACGTTTTTGAATTTTGAAAATTGGATCCACAAAACTATAATTTGCGGATCCCCAAACTAACAGACCATATCTTATAAGAGATTCAACTAATGTAAAATACACTGTTTTTATCATTTCTTTATTAATTATATGCCTCAGCTAATAAAATTTATATATTAGCTTCCTTATTTTTGCAGTTGTGTATGATATGTGCTTATCCCATTTTAATAAGTCATCTACTATTATTCCAAGATATTTAATACTATCTGAGCGTTCTATCAGTGGGCAATTACAATTGTTATTAATTCTATCACAATGAATGAATATGAATGAATGAATAAATAAATTACTAAATAAATGAAAAAACTTAATGAAGAGGTGCTTTAGAATAATAATTTCTAAAATGACAAGACTCCATGAAAATTTTTTAAATTTAGGATTCTGTTATTCAGAAGTTTGACCGTAGCCTATTTAGTATTACGTCAACCTACTATGTATGCATGAAAATTAGTTTCTTAATTGACAGTTATTTTTGTTTACCGATTTACTCCATATAATAACAGGCATCTTTCAGCCCTCAAATAATTACAGACCTCCAAGTCTGTGCCCCTTATTTTCTTACCGAGTGACATTGTCTGAATTTCCTCCATCGGCGTGCTTGCCACTTTTCCTCTTCCCGATTTTTCCGTGATGAGAAATTGCACATGGTCGCATTCCTCCTTTGTTTTCAGAATTTCCACTTCTACTTCGGTGTCGTGCAGTTTACTGGCCACTGTCTGCAAAACAAATAAAAGTAATGACATTTAATCTATATAATAATAGAGTAGGGTGTGTGTGTGTGTGTGTGTGTGTATGTGTGTGTGTGTCGGTCTTACGGATGTCACAGAAAAGGCAACGATTAAGAATACTAAATTTGGCAAAAAGCTTCCTCTAAACTCGATTCGTGCAACTCTGTGCAGAAGAAGAAGTAGAAGGAGGTCAGAAGAAGGGCATCTGCCCTTCTTCTCCCTCTTCTGCCCATCCTCTCCTTTTTCTGCCCTTCTTCTCCTTCTTCTGTCTGCCCTTCTCCTTCATCTCCTTTTTCTCCTTCTTCTTCTCCTCCTTCTGCCCCTCTTCTCCTCCTTCTGCACTTCTTCTCTCTCTTCTGCCCTTTGAAAAGAAGAAGGAGAATAAAGAGAAAGCGAAGAAAAAAGAGGAGAAGAAGGGCAGAAGAAAAGAAGAAGGTTCTTTTTCTTTTTCTTCTTCTCCTTCTCAAGCCCAATTTTTGATTTTCCTTTCAGACTTTTCAAAATTGATTATCAAATTTCACTTATGGGCACTATTTAAAATGTGTTCAGATGCAGGAAACTCATAGAACAGCTGATACATGATACGTCAGCATGATACAGAAAGCTTTAAATCACAAACCAAAGCAACACATTTGTATTGAAGCTCTTAATTACCTTTTTGGAATTAATTATATTGTCATTGGCGGTTGAAATCCATGCATCACATGTTTAATTTAAACATGCCGTACGGCTGAATAACTGGTAATAAAATGTAGGAGTTATGAGAAAAGGGTACCGGCACCTAACCTGTATAATTTTCCAGTTTTGTTGGAGCATGGAGCTTATTATTTTTATTAGTCGATTATTTTTTATTGTTTTCAGTTTGAATTTATAAAGGGTTCATTTCTAATTCTATCACTAGTTCTTTAATTATTGTGATGGGGGAGCTAGCTTTGGGGTTTGTGCCCTGCATGCTTTTATACAATTTCTGCAAGTAAATAAATAATTATTTTTAGTAGATGCGATTCTGAATTTTGCGTTCAACAAGACTGAAGCAAGGTGAAATGGAAACAATCATCGGGATAGAATAATTTATAAGTTAGTTTGAAGTGACTGACAATTGAATAAACTAACAAATATACATAAACAGAATTTATTAATTTCGAATTCCTTTAATTGCTATTACTTTATACTGAAGACTTCCGCAATGGCGGATATTGACAACAGCATTGAACAGCTGATGGGAATCGATGAATGCTACTGTACAAAAATATCAGTCACCACCGGGAATCGAACCACGGACCTCTCAATTGCCGGTTGAGCGCCCTTAACCACTTAATAATTTAGAGTTCTAGGGCAATAGACTCTTACTATTTGAGTAGGGTCGAACCCAGCTTGAAAGTTTAGGGGATCACAATTGGAATTCTCTGAGAGATTGCCCCTATTTCCTCTCCTTCCCGAATAAAGTTCTGATTGGGGGCTCATAACACCCCCCCCCCCCCATGTCCTTCCCCCTGGGTAGCAAGACTCATGCATGTCAATGCGCATTCCAACTACTAGAATTACTCCCGGTTAAAGTTTGTATCCTTATCCAGATAGTATATGATTTTAGTGTATGATAGTATATGATAGTATTGCTTTTTATACTGTACAAGAGTTCCTTTCACATTAAAGTTAAGCCTCACCTCAAGTAATTGATATAGTAATTATGGTGTATAAGAGTATAATATATTGTTGATCTGACTTGTCTTATACTCCTTAACTGGAGTCTGGAGTCTCCAAGACGTAATCTACAAAAAAAAAAAATGATTAAACTATCCTACTGACTGCCTACTATTTATAAGGGAATCAGGACCATACACGCGTACACACACACACACACATATACACAGACAAAGCCACGAGAAAGTCAAGTCAAAACTAGGATTCGCTACGTTCGTTCCAGTACAGAAATGTAAAAAAATCAAGAAGAAGAGAGGACGATAGGAAATAAAGTCATAAAAGAGAAAAGCGTTGGATGTAGGCCAATTCTCTTCTTTTAAAGCAGGAAAAATAATGAAAATGATCGTCGGACTGAAGAGAATGCGATTTTGGAACAGTTTCAGGAAGAATGGGAGGAGAGCACACATCAATCGGCCGGCAACGTTTTAGTGCATTTCTTGCTGTTGTCATCCTGGATTTGAGAGTCTGTGAGAGAGAGAATGAAAGAGAAGCAGGTAGAGAAAAAAAGAGATTAATTGCGGTTTTATTCGGTGAAGAAATGCGTTGGGAGCCTCTTATGGTAGGTAGGTGATAAATCAATGAGTGGACGCATGGTGTGATGCTTGGCTGCTTGCATTCCAAGTTACTTATTTTCACGGTGGCAAATAAAATTGATGGTTGAATGGGAGGAGTAACAAAACTGGAGATGCAAAAACTTGAATTTATCGTACAAGGATTTATGAAAAGTTTTTTGTAGGTGGAAGTGGGGAAGGGTGAGGAGAAAAAGTGACGAAGAAGACAAAATAAAGAAGGAAATAGAGGAAGGGGAAAAATACTTCTTTTCCTACAGTGACCCGAAAAACTGCTTATTTTTGCACTAACTGTAGCACGCAAAATAGTCTATTCCTGCACCAGTGCGGGAAAGTAAATTACAGTGCGGGAAAGTAAATTACAGTGCGGGAAAGTATTTTTCCGCACTCCAAATTTGCAACCTAACAACACAAAATAGTGAGCATGTAATACGCAGGTTCCCTATTCTGCATTCAAAAATAGGTTGGCTACTCTGCTTCAGCTGTGAAATAGTTGTTGTAGTTGTTGTTGTTGAAATCGATTTGATTCGAAAATAGGTTATGTGAGGAATTGTCAGGTTATATATGCCCTGTTTTGTTCTCTTTAAATTACTTTTTCCTACAACTGCTCGTAAAGTAGTTCTTTACGTACTGAAAACTAATTGTAAAATACCTCTTTACTGCTCCGCAAGCGGTAAAGTACTTTACGCTCGCCAGCTGTTTTCTTTACGCTTCTGTTTTGATTTTGATGTCTTCTCATTGGTGGATCATGGAATCCGTGAAATTCACATAACCTCAAAAAGGTCGAACGCTAACCAAATCCGCGCACGGTCTGTGATGTTACAAACTACAAACTTTTATTGTGTTGGAATCCAGAACTGCAGTTGTAGGAAAAATATTGTATGTATTTCGCGCGTGAAGCTTCTTTATCGCTCTCGCAAAATTACTGCGCTCCGCTATGCGTCGCGCAGTAAATGTTTTGGCTCGAGCGATAAAGTCGCGCTTCACGCTCTTAATACATAAATAACTATATTCATTACTGTAGGAAAAATTTAATGTGTAATACGAGTGCAAAGTATTGCTTCTGCACTCGAGAAACGTTTCTCTCGATGCAGAAACTGTTTCTCTCGATGCAGAAAAACGCTATTTTGCACTCTAGTTACACAAATAGCTATTTTCATTGTCTTTACTTCACAACACCTAACAAAACTTCCCAATAATTTGTGATGTTTTTGTATGACGAAATACTTGATATGGGTCACTCCACGTCAAATCAACACACTTTTTTCAGTCACATCAGATTTTGATGAAATTTGGTCAACTCATACTCAGTGATGAGACTTACAAATATACCTAATATTAAAATGTTATTCCAATTTGTCAACTTATTACAGCCATTGGAAATTTCAAAAAATCCCCACAAATTGCTAATTCGATTTTTTTAAAATTGATCTAGTAGATGGTACAATCAAGCTAGAGGAATGTGAGTGGTATCATTTTGTAGAATATTTCTTGCTCTTTACAGTGATGTGTAACACGATATGTGTTGTGATTAAAAACTTTAAGCTAACCGCAGGGGTGCTACAGGGGGGGCTATGACGCAGACTGCGTCATTGAAATTCTTGGGGGGGGGGGGTTCCAAAAAACGTTTTGGGGGGGTTGTAAAGTTGATTGAAACCGTGTTTAACGTGACAACATTAAAAAATATACTAAGAAGTCACCAGATAGAATGTCAATTAATGAAAATATATTTATAATTATTATTATTATTATACAATTGAATATGAATTAGCTAAAATAATAATGTTTAGGATTTGTGCAGGAACTTGTGCAGATGTACTTGAGTCTATTTCTAACGAAGAAATAATTGAAAGGTTTTCTGTTTCCTCATCCCAAAAACTTCTATGTGGGGTTTAGAGAGATAGATTTAACAATAGATTTTAGAGGGAAGTGATAGCCGCGAGCCGTAGCAGGTATCTGTTCAATCAGATAGATAAGCTGCGTTCTCGTAGGTCCTGTTTGTAACGGTGACCGATTAGATTGGCCAGCAAAAAAGACAATGTTCTCTGCTGAAAATCACTTCCCGGTGGTTCGGAACCCACCTAAAACTGTAGGTCCAACTCATCAATCACCATCATCCAACTCATTACCCACGCACAGGTCTCAGACCCATGTGGGCTTCATCCTCAAAAAAAAAAAAAAAAAAAACTTAGAAGGTGCCTTGTAGATGGTCACAGTCTACAAATTTAAAATGTTTGTCTTCAAACTGTTGATGTTTTTCATGTATTTTACGATAACTACTTACTAATAAGTAAGAACTGCTTTTGAAAAACTTACTAAATACTAAAAATTCAGTAATTTTTCATAACTATGTCTTTATTTTGTTTTTGAAAGACACTTCTTTCGATTGTGTGTTGTAAATAACTATACATGAAATGTGTGCCTTTTATGTACTTCATCCATACATAAATTCTCCCAAGATACTACACTAAGTAAATAACCTGTTGTTTAACTACTGTCCAATAAATGACTTAGTATTTGGAATTTTTGTGTTTTACAAATGAAGTTATTAACTCATTGTTTTCACTTCCTTTAAGTTTAAAGGAACAACTTTGTAGAATTATTTAACCTTAATCTAATTGGTACACCGAACATAAACTTATAGGTATTTCATTTTTATTGAACATTGTGTATTTGTAATAATATTTTATTGTTTAAAAACCATTTAGGTTCAAATTCTTATTTAGCTATTTTGCAATTAAGTTTATTGAGCAGAAGTTCATATATTCATTTCATTGATATTTCTTTTTTACCTTTACAAAAAAATGTTACCTATGTAAAGAATCTCAAGAAATATACATACATTTTGTATATTATCGACTGGGTTTGAATTTTTTCAATAGTTATAAAAATCTTCTTTTAGTTTTAGAAAGAATACGGGGGGCTTTTTTCGCATTTTTTGGGGGGGGGGCCTAATTTATGGGGGGGGGGGGGGTTTGGTGCTAAATTTAGGGGGGGGGGGTGCGTCATGAGGCTTAGGGGGGGTGGGCACCCCTGTCAAAACTGACACTGTATTTCAGTAAAAGTGAGTGTAAATCACATTTAATTGAAATACAGTGTTAGTTTTGATATTAGATCGAATTTCTTATCAATTACTATGTATTTCAGTAAAAGTGAGTGTAAATCACATATTTAATTGGAATACAGTGTTAGTTTTGATATTAGATAGAATCTCTTATCAATCACTTCCCGGTGGTTCGGAACCCACCTAAAACTGTAGGTCCAACTCAACAATCTCCATCATCCAATTCATTACCCATGCAAAGGTCTCAGACCTATGTGGGCTTCATCCTCCAAAAAAATACATTGTTAGTTTTGATATTAGATAGAATTTCTTATCAACTACATAAAATATTTGGCACCGACTTCAAAAGATTACTTGTATGAAATTTAAAATTTTCTCAGTTTAAAGTAAATACTTTATTTTAAACTTTTTAGTACGTGAGTATTTAATCATTTCACTGAAGTCGGTTTCTTGTTTTGTTTTAAAATATGTTTTTTAGTATGTGCCGTGAAAATGGTATTAGACTTAAATGGGAAAAATGTAAAGTACTGAAATCTGAAATTACTTATTTAGGGTTTAAAATTGACAAAGATTGCATACATAAAACTGATGATAAGATTGCAGTTGTTAAGAATGCAAAACGTCCTACAAATGTATCAGAGTTGAAATCTTTTCTAGGGTTTGTTACATATTACTCAAGGTTTGTACAGGGCATGGCTAATTCTCTCTCACCTTTATACAACTTACTCAGGAAAAATGTTGTTTTTTCGTGGTCACAAGAGTGTGAAACTGCATTTCAAACAATTAAGAAAGATATTGAAACAAAACTTACTCTTGCGGATTTTGATGTCACTAAACCTATAATTGTTGCTACTGATGCTAGTAAATATGCTATTGGTGCGGTTCTTTCATGTTTAGATGAAAAAGGTGTGGAAAGGCCCATAATTTTTGCTAGTAGATGTCTCACTGCAGCTGAGCGAAATTATTCCCAGATAGACAAGGAAGCATTGTCAATTTATTGGGGAGTTAAGAAATTTTTCAATTACTTGTTTGGTCGTCATTTTACTTTACTGACTGACCACAAACCATTACAAAGCATCTTAAATGCTCATGCTGCTACTCCATCCATCAGTTCTACACGTTTATTACATTATTCATTATTTTTACAAGGTTTTGATTACACCATACAATACCGTAAGACCACTGAACATATGAATGCTGATTTTTGCTCAAGATTTCCTATGGAAATGGTTAATGACAATACTATTGATGAGGTTCAAATTGTACAAATGAATCAAATTAATATTTTACCGGTTACAAGGGAACAAATAGCTCATGAAACTAGAAAAGATCCAGATATGTGTAAATTACTTCGACAAATTTTAGGTACTGAAAATGGTGAAAATACAAACAATATTGCTGAATATTCAGTTGAACAAGGTTGTATTATGAAAGGCTTACGAGTTATGATTCCAAAATCTTTACAATCTAAAGTACTTGAGGAACTACACCAAGGACACTTAGGAATTGTAAAAATGAAAGGCCTTGCACGAAGTTATGTCTATTGGCCAAATATTGATTCTGATATTGAGCTTGTTACAAAGAATTGTATACATTGTGTGCGTCATTCTAGACAACAGTCTAATGTGAATTTACATCCATGGCAATTTCCTTCAGGACCATGGCAAAGATTACATATAGATTTTGCTAATCCTTCTCCAGGATTATGGCTGTTAATAATTGTTGATAGTTACAGTAAGTGGGTTGAAACTTACATAATGAAAACTCTTTCAAGCAAAGAAACAGTTGAAAATTTGCGTGAATGTTTTGCTAGATTTGGTTTACCAGTTACACTAGTATCAGATAATGGTACTCAGTTTACCTCTAGTGAATTTCAAACCTTTTGTACTAATAATGGTATAAAGCATATTACCAGTGCTCCTTTCTTTCCTGCATCCAATGGTCAGGCAGAACGTTTTGTACAAACTGAAGTCAGGATTAATTAAATGTTGCGAAGGTATGATTGTAAATTCTACTTTACGGTTCAAATTAAATAATTTTTTAATGAACTACAGAAAAGCACCACATGCTACTACTGGTGAAAGTCCATGTAATTTACTCATGAAAATAAATATTCGAACTAGACTAGATTTGATGCTACCTAATATTACTGACAAAGTGTTAGATACTCAAAGAAAGGAAATGCAAAAACAGACAATTAAAGATAAATGTTTCAATATCAATGATAGAGTTATGTACCGAATTTACAATAATAAGGGTAAATGGAATACAGGTATTGTAGCTGATAAAATTGGTTCTTCTATGTACAATATCATTACTGATGATAATCTTTCTATTAGGAGACATGCTAATCAAATGAAGGATTGTAAAATTAATTTAAAGGATTTTTCAACTGATATACCTAATGTTCATTATGATACTGATGTAATTGTGCCTAAATCAACAGTACTTTCTTAACAATCGAAAGCTATTACAAGCAATGATGTTGATGATTCTACTTTCTTTTCTAATTCTTTCAAGAATGTCTTACATTCAACGCCAGTTTCTACAAAATTACCGATTGTGACAGATACTATTTACCATACGCCACAGGCTAGACCTGTTAGGTTCAGAAAACCTCCTGAAAGGTATTCACCCTAGGTTTCATTATGGGGGGAGATGTCATATATCCTTGTACAACATGAATTTTAGTTTTATTTTATGCAGTTGGCAAGACTGTGCCACACCAGAGAGACAACGCCTACTGTACTATGTCTCTATTGTCGATTGAATTTTCATGATGTAATGAGTTTACTTACGCTATTCGTTCTTTTAATAAAATGTATTTCATCAATTACAATGAGTTTGTGATTACTTCTACCACCTACGTTACAGAATTGAATACTATAAAATACATAGCACAACAGAATGGTTACAAACACACACTAATAGACAAACTACTGCACAGAATATCAACAAAACCAATCACTCACACCAGCAACAAACAGAATGACAACCCCCATACATTCATCACACTTACCTACCTCAACAAAAAAAAACTCATAAAATAGCAGCTTCATTCAGGAAACTCATAAAATAGCTTACAGAACAAATAATTCACTCAAAAAACACCTGCATTTTCAGACAACATCTCAAAACAAGTACAACAGATCTGGAATTTACAAATTGAAATGTGATGACTGCAACAAGTTCTATATAGGACAAACTGGCAGGACATTCACCACTAGATTCAAAGAACACACAAGAGCCATCTCACACCCAAACACACATTCCACTTTTGCTGAACACATCATTTCAACAGGCCACAGTTATACAGACATTGACACTAATTTAGACACACTACACTTCACTCACAAAAGCCATAAACTCAATGTTTTAGAACAATATGAGATTTACAAACATGCAAAGCAGGAACCTGACAACATTTAAAATGATCAACTTAACTTCTTCTCACACACTCTATTTGACAAAATAATCCCAATTTCAAACCTCCCGCCTACTCATCCCCCCACCCCAGCACCATTCCAACATACATAACCCTCAAACTCATACCTTAAGTCAGTGTACTGTGGGTTGTCTGACAATGCTCTAGACAACAGAGCGAAACGGCCGTCACGCCATAACGTGAGTTAATTTCCATTTAAAAGTGGTTTTTTTAAGTTTATATTACATATTAGTGGAAACAAGATGGAGCTTCAACATCATAAATAAAATTACTTCCAATTCAATGACGAATATACTACAGCCATCCTGCCGACCTCCCTATGTGATCACCCATTTCTAGCATAATGGTCGAAATGTGTCTCCAACACTAAGAGAAAATCCAAATATTAAAAAATAATTTAATTTCTGTGGAATAATTTAATATAAGAGTCCTTCACCAAAATTTTTGATTGCCGGCCGCCACTGCAGTGCTCAGTGAGTAAAATATTTTAATTTTCTACTCAAATATTTGACTTCATAGTCGTGCAATTATTCATAAAGTCAAATACTGTAATTATTATTAGTAATACGCGCAGTTCGTCATGTATACCAAATTTCAAGATTTCAAAACCAGTAAATGTTACCAGTGTCATTTTTTGGAGGATGAAGCCCACATCCACATAGGTCTGAGACCTGTGTGTGGGTAATGAGTTGAATGATGATGATGATGATTGATGAGCTGGACCTACAGTTTTAGAATAGAATGACTTTTTTATTTGTTGACGTGGCGAAGTTTGGACAGTTATGTCCAATCTACCACTTAACCAGTTTTCGGTGGGTTCAGAACCACCGGGAAGTGATTTTACAGCAGAGAACAGTGTCTTTTTTGCTGGCCGATCTAATCGGTCACCCTTACAAAGAGTGCCCAGTAGAACGCAGCTTATCCCTATCTGATTGAACAGATACCTGCTTCGGCTCACGGCTATCACTTCCCTGTCGTCTGGTCTATTAAAATTCAAAGATGTTGAATAATTTGAATAGACCAATCAGACTCCACCAGTAACATTTACCAGTAAATGAGAAGGCTCCCATAAACTCAACCAATAATCTACTTTTCAACCTGATTTTACAAATTGTTTGGGGGGGGGGGCTTGAAAACGCTTTTGGCACAAAATGGGCAATCAAGAAGTGGAAGGGCGATGACTGTATTACTAGTAACAATACTATTTGATCTAAAACTGTTATTTTTCTAAGAAAAATTTTGAAAATCCCAAAATATATAGTTTTAAAAAGTACAATAATTATTATAGTTATTGTCGATTAGGACAATATTGTCGATTTGAGAGCGTTAATATGGTAACATCAGCTGATGAACCGGGTCCACTTTGATTCGGTCTCCTGTAAACAAAAACAGTCCCAGTAATACCAACTAGAACCACATGATAATCAAGTTGGCATTGCTACCAGTTACCGGCTTTCATAATCAGCTGACTGCCTCCAACGTCATCATCAAACCTCAAACCTTCATCAGTTGATGTCTAGCACTGATAGAGAGAAGAGCTGTTTTGTGCTCCAGTAGATTTTTCAACACACATCACTGGAATGTTACCTTAAATTTGCTATTTAAACAGTGCCTACTGATTAAATACTGAAGTGCTCAAATGATTTAGTGATGAATAAATGGAAAATCAATTCTGGATATCTTTCACAAGGTAAGCAGTTTCATATCAATTTTTGCAATTTAGTCTATTTTAAGACACCCTTAAATGCCATAGTTTCTTAATTGCATAGCTTTGCTCCATTATTTTGAAGTGAGAAATAACTAAAATGAAATGGCTAAAATTTAACCTAAAAAGTTCATCATCACTAACTCTTTGAAATCTGTCTAGTCATTTTCAGTTACCAACTCTAATTCAATAACTATGTTTCAATACTCGGGTAGGGTAAACTCTACTAGTTTTCCCCTTTATTAACTTATTTCAAAGCCAAGCTAAGAAACTATTTAATAACTACAGTTTTTAATATAAAAACCAAGAAAGAATTGTTATTCATTTTTAGGTAGACTTCTCGCTATTCATTATTATACATTGACCTTGACTACGGTACCAATTTATTTTATAGATCATTAGAATTTATAAATTTTATTGGGACATTCTCAGTGAACATGCATTTTCTCATTTTGTTAGTTTTAATCTACCAATGCTGCTTGATTTCAAATTTCTCATGAATTTATTTTTATTATTGCTTCTATTTTCCCTTGGACATTATTTTCCAGACAGTGTGCTTCAAAAGTCAATCTTAAAACTATCCATCAATTGAAACGTCCTTCAAAAATCAAAAGCAGAGAATTTAAATTGTTTTTGACTGAAAAAAGAAATAATTCATTGTTTGAAAAATAAGTTCAGAACTGGTCGTCGCCTACATTATAATTATTATAAATTGATAGTGATATTATATAATCAAATTAAAATTAGTTATCACACTAGTAGCCTCTTAGTGGAATTTCAAT
Source organism: Conomelus anceps (assembly GCA_948455865.1). Classification (NCBI taxonomy): domain Eukaryota; kingdom Metazoa; phylum Arthropoda; class Insecta; order Hemiptera; family Delphacidae; genus Conomelus; species Conomelus anceps. The sequence continues at coordinate 30,614,449 of OX418227.1, read as the reverse complement.
GAGCTTTTATATGAGCATGATGATCATATTTTTTTTTTTAATGAGCATGATGATCATCCAAGTAACTAGTAACTATATTGATAAACCTCTTATTAGAACTTGTATGCATACTGGGCTAATTTAATTTTATGATTTCAAGAAATGTTTCTTACAAGCCAGCAGCTACCGTACTGATTTGAACCATGATCTACCAATAATTGATTCAAACTATTCCAATCCTTATAGATAATTAATCCATATTCTTTTCAATGAGAAAATGTTTTTCAGTCTCATTTAATTATTATCTTTAATCTCTGTCCTTTTGCTCAAACTCCACTTACTCACTACTCAAATATATACACATCCCACTTGCAATTTGACATGTTCAGTGACTATAGATAGGCCTACTGTACTAATCCAACATTTTCTCAAAATTATGTTGCTGCAACCCAAATTGACCAATTTCTTTGATTATTTCACAATTATTTTTAGGATATTATAAAATTGGGTTCCACTATTTGACGTCGTTTCAGGCATTGCTGAATATAGTTAGCAAGATTAACTTGAAGCTAGTTTGTAAAATATTTTTTCAAGTTTGGTTTCTCAGTCGTTTAGTAAATTATTCAGTAGCTATTGATTCATTAGCGGCCCTAAGGCTTGTTTCACACACACCCGGCAGTCGGGTAACTGGTGTTGTTTGCCCAGCTGTACGAACATTGCATTATATGGGACTATGTAATCATACCGGATAAACAATAATGGTTACCTAACTGCTGGGTATGTGTGAAACAAGCCTTAGGGCCTCTAATGAATCAATAGCTTTTGAATGATTTTCTAAACGACTAAGAAACCAGGCATGAACCATATATTAAATTGATCATGATGTTATTTCCATGCCAGTGAATCGAAATGACTCATTCCAAATTCAATTCCATTGGATCACCAATTAATTCGAATATATACTAATGATAGTCTTATTGGGATTGAATAGGAAATTTTAATTCATTCCAAGTATCCTCCAACATTATTCTCAAGGGCAGAGATTGTTCATTGATATACTTGATGAATGAAGTGGCTGTTTTACCCTATCAAAATTTCAATATAATTATTGTTGGAGCCGTATTGATACTGGTTTATTTTGTATGGCTTTCCATTTTTAAGAACAAGTATTTCTGAGTTTTCAACTATATCCAGCAAAACATATGATGCAGTATCAGTATATTAGGACACATTGTTTAATGCTCAAGATACTTGATCTTAATCAACATCATCACTTCAAACACATTCTATAGTCAATTGAATATTGCCAGCACATATCAATTTCCAATCAACTTTACAAACTTTTATCAATGTAACACCACCACATATTTTGATATAATTGAAGCAATCAACACACCTCCAAATTTGTAATAGCTTAACTGAACTATTTTTTTTTTCAACAGGATGACTGATCAGTTCAACCTACTTCAAGAAGGAGATATGAAAAGACTCAACTTCACGGTAACCTCTTCAGTAGGTCAAGATGGTAGAGTACAAACTGGCCAGGACGTGAAACTGGAGATTTGGTATTATGTATCTTGCTTTTATAGTCAGTTAGGTTAGAAGTTTCCCACCATTCTCCTGCATATGCTAGGAGGTTTACAGTTGTTAGTCAAGTACCACACTCTTCAACCATGCTCTTGGATTGTGCCACAAAGTTATATTTGTGGCTTCGATGGCAGGGTCTGCATCTGAGAGTCCATGTCTCTCTTGTAGAGTTCATGACCGCAGTTGTCAGATAACGCTGCTATACGTCCGTCTTATGATGGAGTGGTACTGTTTATTGTAGCTGGTGGGATGTGTTATGAGGCTAACAATCGTGAATGGAGATTTGTTGGGTTGTAGGGCATTTGCAGTTGTTAATCATGTATCACACTTTCTATCCGGGCTCTTGATTTGTGCCATGACATAATCTTATCGCGCTTGATGGTTTTTTGGCTGGGTTCAGTGGCTCTCACGGATGCTTCGAGAGTCTCTCTCCTCGCTAAGGCCTTGTGACTACTTGTTAGTTCCACAAGGAGAACAGGGTGCACTGCTCAGTCGCCACAACCATTTTATTATGGTGTGGTACATTTCATTGCAGCTGGTGGGTTGACATAAGGCTAACAAATGTAAATAGGGATTTGCTGTTAGATCCCTGTCAGGATTCTCATGTCACATTCATTGTGCATGGACTGTGTTACCCTGTGATCAAGAGATGCCGGTTGCCAGGTGAAAACCCTGGAGTAATGATGTCTCCGACATATGTTGAGTGCAGGTGTTAGCACCTTTATGTTTGGTAATTGTGATAAGAGATTAGATTAGACATTGATTATGCAAAAATTGTGGGAGTGGCTCTCACTTTAGCTTCGGCTACTGGCTTTGTGCTTAGAGCTTATGCCGTATTTACTGTTGCCAGTGAAAATGCCATAAGCTCCAACACACTGAGAATAGAGTTCACTAAATCAAATCATTTATATATCCTCCTCAACAAAAATAGAAACATAAAAATATAAAAAATACATCTGAATAATATAAAATAAAATTGCACTAAATCAACAAATATATAACTAGTTTATATGGTATTTATATACCACTTTCAAAAGTACAAATCATTATTTGAAAGAATCAAAAAATTTTCTGGGGCTCTTATACACATGCTAGGAAGTGGAAATATGTGATACTATTTATCAATTGCTTAGAGGCGCTTGCCTACAGATGGTAGGAATGCAAATATTTGAAACTATTTATTGATAGATTATTGGCGCTTGCCTACAGATGTAGGAGTGCAAAAATATTTGATACTATTTATTGATAGATTATTGGCGCTTGCCTACAGACGTAGGGGTGCAAAAATATTTGATACTATTTATTGATAGACTATTGGCGCTTGCCTACAGACGTAGGAGTGCAAAAGTATTTGATACTATTTATTGATAGATTATTGGCGCTTGCCTACAGATGTAGGAGTGCAAATATATTATACTATTTATTGATAGATTATTGGCGCTTGCCTACAGATGTAGGAGTGCAAAAATATTTGATACTATTTATTGATAGATTATTGGCGCTTGCCTACAGACATAGGGGTGCAAAAATATTTGATACTATTTATTGATAGATTATTGGCGCTTGCCTATAGATGTAGGAGTGCAAAAATATTTGATACTATTTATTGATAGATTATTGGCGCTTGCCTACAGACATAGGGGTGCAAAAATATTTGATACTATTTATTGATAGATTATTAGCGCTTGCCTATAGATGTAGGAGTGCAAAAGTATTTGATACTATTTATTGATAGATTATTGGCGCTTGCCTACAGATGTAGGAGTGCAAATATATTATACTATTTATTGATAGATTATTGGCACTTGCCTACAGATGTAGGAGTGCAAAATAATATATTATACTGTTTATTTATAGATTATTAGCGCTTGCCTACAGATGGTAGGAGTGCAAAAATATGTGATACCATATTTATTGATAGATTATTGGCTCTTGCCTATTCATGTATGGTGAATGTGATAAGAAATTAGATTAGACATTGATTATTCAAAATTTGGGGAAGTGGCTCTCACTTTAGCTTCAGCTACTGGCTTTGTGCTTAGAGTTTATGCCATTCTCTCTGGCAATGCTTTGGCAGTGAAAATGTCATAAGCTCTACCACACTGAGAATAGAGTTCACTTGGGTACATTCAAGCATGGAAGCAATAATTCAAGGGTAGTTTAAGGGTGCTGTCCTATACTTGCTAGGAAATGAAAATATGTGATACTATTTATTGATAGATTACTGGCGCTTGCCTACAGATGTAGGGGTGCAAAAATATTTGAAATCATTCATTGATAGATTATTGGCGCTTGCCTACTGATGTAGGGGTGCAAAAAATTTGATACTATTTATTGATAGATTATTGGCGCTTGCCTGCAGATGGTAGGAGTGCAAATATGTGATACTATCTATTGTTAAATAAGGAATTTTCCCCATTTAATCACTCTTGCTCAAGTCTGTTTCAGCCACACTGTGTTGTTGTCATCACCACTTCTTCTCGGGTATTCTTCTCAAACAGATTCAACTCCATTCGTGCTACATTCTTTTTTTAAGCTTCATCTACTAGGTAATTAACTGTTTTTCTTTTCTTGTAGAATCTATTCTAAATAACTGAAGAAATCACAATACCCTTCATAGCTAAACAGATTCGGTTTCAGAGCAATTCAAATATCTAATCCAGTGCTGAGTTTCAAGCATTGCATTTTGAGATTTGTCCAGATATCTCAACGCAGTAATAATTGAATGTTTCCATGAGTGATGATTCTGAATCTCCATCAATAAATCAGATAATAAATCCAGCCAATCCGACTTAGCTTTTTTAAATGCTATCCAATTCTAAACTATTCTTGATTATTTGAATTAAAAATTAAATTATGTTGTTTTAAAACTATTTAGTGGACTTTATGCTTTGAAAATTTCTTTTATCTCTGATTGTTTTCTAGGCTAGTTTGCCAGCAGAAGTGTTCATCTAATTGCTATCAAAGAGGATGGAAACTCCAAAACTAAAACTGATAAGATATATAGTAGTACCGGTAGCTTACCTGAACAGAATTTTTGTTTGAAGCTTGGTATTTGATGATCCAGACAAACTGCTAGCTGGACAGTTACTTGAAAAAATATTATTGTTGAAAATGATAGAATAATATTCTTCAAAAGATTATATTGTTTTCATATTGATGTAGGAAATTTGATGAAAATTTCTGTAAACATGATTAGGCTACCAATACACAGTTTCAGTAGTTCGTTGGTATTATAAACCTTTTAATCAGAATTGAAATGCAATAATTTTTGTTTAATGTTGAAATAATAATTGTTTTTTGCTTTTCAACTGGTGGGGAAGGAATTATGCACAAATTCTGGAACGCAGATTTCAGGGTTATACTGGAACGTTTTTCTAAGTATGTCGGGAATTAAAAAAATATTTTTTAGCAACTTTTTATATTGTACTTGTAATTGGGCATGCATTTATGTTGTTACAATTCTTTGTTATATTGTGTTTTTCATGGCATTGATTTAAAAAACGTTATGTATTAATAATAGCAAAAAAATCATTTTCTATTTAAATTCAAACAATGAAAATATATATAGTTGATAAAGTTTCTATAGAGTACAAGTGACCTTTTCAGATTATTTCAAGTCTCAACTTTTGTAATTTTATCGATTGTGGCTATTGTAATTTGTGAATACTGTTTGTATTGACTAGTCTTAATACTTCAAGGCATGATTTTGAAATACAGTTTGTACAATCCACTACTAGGTAGGGCATGCAGTTCTCTGTTACTTCGTTTATTTGTTTTATTGTGTATTTCTTGACATTGATTTTACCAGACACTTTGTATCAATCATTGTTAAAAAATGTCAGCTCCCACTTCAAACAATTGGAGATATATCTAGTTGATAATGATTTATAATTTAAGTATAATTTCAAGTTTCAACTGCTGTAATTTTATCGATGGTGACTAATGTAATGTGAGAATACTGTTGGTATTGACTTGTCTTGTACTCCATGTGTGGAGTTTTCAAGGCTTAATCTTTAAAAAATTCAAATAATAATAAATAAAAATACAGGATGAAAAGGGCAGAAGAAGGAAGAAGCGAGAAAGGTGGGAGGTCTAGGCCACGGGCTTCTCCATCTTTCTTAGTATATTATATTGAATGATCAACATTTAATTTAATTTCCACTTTTAATAATATTTTATTGTTATATAGATAGGAAACATTGTTTTTTAAATGTTATGATTTATTCAAAATTATTTTCTCTTTTGTATGAATTTCATTTATAAAATCTTATACTGGGTTCTCTGCTGTACAAACCGATGGAGAATTTTGAGAGGTTCTTTTTGTCCATCTTGAATTACATCTGAAGTTCTGCTCTTCTGGTGTATTTTGATGATGTTCTCTTTTTGGTGTTTAGGGAGGGGGGTATTGTTTGCTGGAGGGGGGTATTGTTTGCAGTACTGGTTCCATTGTGTTGCTACGGTGTCAGTTTGTAGAATAGCTTTTGATGTCTATTTGTTGTATCAGAGGAGTACTGCAGAAAACCCAGCAAATGAGATTTATATTAAAATATATTCTTTTTAAAACAATTATTATTTATTAATAGAAAATGTGGTCAGGGGATACTGTTTGGTTGGCAGGACAGAGGTGATCTCTGGAGGTACCCCAGGGATTGCCTCTCAACTCCAACACTACTTCCCTCCGTTAATGGGTTGTAGTTAGGAGCAGTATCCACCTCGCGTGGCCCACAAGGCCCCTCCCGGAAGGGGGGCAAGTCAACCTTACGTCCTCGAATGGTGTTGATGCCACACCTCGTGTGGGCTGGGAAACGTACGTCCTGGGTGCCCTCGGTTTGGTTCATCTCTTGACTGGAGGCAGTGTTGAGATGTCCCCTGACGGTGGGATACCACAGTGACTGCGGCCGACAAGGCTCTGGCGATTGGCGAAGTTAGGGACACCCAAAGTTAGTAGACAGATCTATCTGCTACTAATCTTGGTGGTCTCTCACTACCGCTTTTCATGAATTTTTACTATTCTTCCTTTCTGTTCTCAATTCCCTTTTGGGGCCAAGTAATAGGTGTTGTTAATTTTAATTTTTTTATTTTCTCATGTAGGCATCTATTATTTTATCATCCTATACATTTTGTATATTATCGACTGGGTTTGAATTTTTTCAATAGTTTTATAAATCTTCTTTTAGTTTTAGAAAGAATACGGGGGGCTCTTTTCGCATTTTTGGGGGGGCCTAATTTATGGGGGGAGGGGGATTGGTGCTAACTTTAGGGGGGGGGGTGCGTCATGAGGCTTAGGGGGGGTGGGCACCCCTGGCTAACCCCAAAAATAAATGCATTTTTTGATTTTCTCAAAAAGTTCATCTTTGAAAATTTTCATAGATAGTTTGTAGTACTGTATGGCAAAACATATGCCAAAATATGCAGAAATAGGATGAGAATGGGTTCATAGTTAAAAAAATAATTTCTAATAAAAAAGTCTATTTGATTTGTTTTTGAGTTGTTTTCTCAACGTTTCTATATGTATTTCAGAGCGCTTTATTAAAATTTTGATTTTTTAAGTCGTGAAAGTGTCACTTTATCCCCAAAATAAAAAATAATGTGTTTTTTGTATTTAGATTTACATTTGCTAGAAGCATGTAGAAATCTAAACAGTAAAAGAGAGCATGGAAGTCTTATCACTATCAGCTAGCCGAATTGAAAAGAGGACTTCAATCAATGCAATTGTGCAATCTAGCGTCGGAATTTGTAACTAGACACCTAGGAGAGATGCAAGATTTTAGTTTTCTTTAAAAACCAATCTTACCGTTCATGATATCGAAAAATATTATAAGAAAATACAGTAAAACCTGTCTAAGACGGACCCCTTGTAAGACGGAAACCTGCTGAAACGGAATGTTTCATCCGGTCCCTAGAAATTTTGTACAGTTTGATCACCCTGTTTAACCCGGAAACCTGCCAAAACGGAAATTTTTTTCAGTCCGGTGGAGTTCCGCCTTACACAGGTTTTACTGTATTATAAGAATTAAATTATCTACAATATAATAAGCTGTAAAGTTTTTATTAAAAAAAAAAATTAAACCTTGTTCATAAAAAAATGTATAAGGCATTTAGAATTTTATAAATTTGGAAGATAAATACTCAATTATGACTGGTTCGGAAGTCACCCAAAATAGAAGGTCCACCATGTTCTTCATAACATGGCGGCTCTGGTAGCGTAGTTGATTGGAGCGCATGTCTGAGATAAGATAGGGTTCTAGCTGGCTTTGTTCCCTGCAGCCTTGGGTTCGAATCTTATTCAACCATGTATGTTTCTCATCATTCACCCATTCACCTCATTACCCGCGCACAAGTCTTCAGACTCATATGGGCATCATCAGCAATAAAAAATAAAACGGCTCAAACGGTGAGGTGGAACTACTCACCAATATAAGCGGTTGCAGTTCGATATCCCATCCAGTGAAAAAGTCGATGTGAGTTTCGATACCAGTATCGATCTGCAGCCATACAGTACTATTATTTATTTTGATTTATAACTAGAAATTCATGGATTTATGATTTGTAGAACTTTTCATGTTTTTAAATCTTTTTTTGTTATCATTTTTCATAAATGTTTATACATTATTTCGAGAAAACTAAAAGCTTGCGAACAAGATTGTAAACTAATTGGTCTCCTATTCCATATTTTGATTACCTATTACTTTTTTTTGTTGTTGAATCTCAATCTTTCAGACAAGGAATTCAAAGCATCTAATTTTCCTTTTCAATTGATGCTATTTGTCCGAAATAAGTGAAAATTGGAGTAGGCTGAGTAGAAATAAATATTTCTTGAAAATCTCTTCTTCTATGCCTCACGTTAAGCTTCAGGCTATTTTCATATTTTCGTAGTAAGCTACGTAGAAATGAATCGAAACGAATTCTTTTTCCTTCTTACGTCTTCACAAAGGTGGATTTCAATGCAAAGGAGTAGAATAAAGACTCCATTATTCTCAATACAATTGAACGCAGAGAAAAGAATATTTCGTTCGCAATCTTTCTCTCTATCTAACGTTTTGTGAGTTTTCCAATTCACTTGGAATATTTTCCTTCTTTTTCTTATTTTGTCTGTTTCTCTCCTCGTTTCGTATCTTACATTGGAGAAACGATTGCCTTTTCAGCTTCCTGCCCAACTTCGGGTTTCTTTTGATAAGATTTACCTCTCATTCTTCTTATTCATCACTTTCCTTGATCCCTTTTAACCTTTAAATCCTTTTCTCTTTCGGAAAAATATGGATCCTCTATAAAAGTGTTTCTGACAGAGTTGAATTCAATCTTTAAACTTTTTTCAACTGTACATGCTTTTAAATTTAACATTGTACAGTATTTATTGAAAACATATAATATATAAAAATAAACCTCCTTCATTTCCTTACTCTCCAGCATTAGAGTATTATCGACAGATCACAGCAAGCAGCTGTTTATTATGTAGGAATACTATTTCAATTACTACTATTTTACAAGCATTAGGCATGTACCACACTGGATCCGCTCAGTTCAGTTGCTTCCACCAAAATTTAGAAACCATGCATTCAAACGTAGAGCAGCAAACCGGATCCGCTCTGTCAGTTCAGTTCAGCCCGTTCCATCCATCTCAGCCACTTTTTGGTAAGCAAGCGATTTTTGCTGGAAGCAACTGATGGACGGAGACGCCGCGCATGCGCAGAGTAGGCCTAAAGACAGAAGAGTTGTGCAACTGAACCGCCAGCAAACGGTTGGTGCTCAAAATTAACGACTGAACAGAGCGGACCAATTAATATTTCAATCATTACTACTGTATTACTATTTTATTACTTTTTACTATTATTTCTCAGCTAATACTATTTTAATAATTAAAATAGTAGTAGTTGAGAAATAGTAATTATTGTAGTTGTAATTATTACAACTATTTCTATTCTTTGTATGTCAGTAACTTAAGTTAGGATGCGAAATATTGCTGACTGCGCATGAATGATTAGGCTAGTGAGAGCGCTGACCTTGACAATGCCGATGACGATGTGCTCGAGGCCGGGCCGGTCGGAGTAGTAGTGCAACACCAGGGCCCCATCCTCCGGTCGCTCGGTGCACCTGAAAGACGGCGCTCGCATGCCCGGGTAGATGGTGCTCAGGTGGTCGTGCAACGCGTCCAAGTTCTTAAATCACCACAATAAAACAGGAATTTATTCATCAAATACACTAGACAATGCTGTTTCAAACGTATAACATAAAAATTATTAGTTCTGTGAACAGTAGACCTCGCTCGCCCAACACTCCTCACTCACGAGAGGATGATATCTTCGAAAAGCTTTCAAGTTCACTTTCGATTAAATTTCCATTACTTGATCTTGCATTGATGATTAAAACTGCAAAGAATCAATATTTGAAAAGTTTATTCACCCCTTAATAAAATTCATCTAAATTATCGATAATTTTTTTATTACGTCTTGGAGACTCCAGTTAAGGAGTATAAGACAAGTCAGATTAACATTAGTCATATACACTAGATACCATAATAATTATTATGGTAATAATTATTAATTATTAATTACTATATCAATTAGTTGAGGTGAGGCTTAATTCTGTGGAAGGAACTCTTGTACACTATAAAAAGCTTTATCAACTAAATATTTTTTCAGTTGTTTTTTAAATATTTCTATATTTTCAAGACTCTTTAAAAACTGCGGTAGCTTATTGTAGAATTTCCTACCAATATAACTAGGTTTTTGTTTGAATAAGCTACTATTGTGACTCACCAAGTGATAATCTCCTCGGCTTCTTGTATTATAGTCATGTACATCAAGATTTTGGTTAATATCATTCGTTTTTACATATAAAGTAGCTTCATACACATATAAGCAGGGTACAGTTAGGAGACCAAGTCTCTTGAACAACGGCCTACATGAATCCAATCTATTTACTCTTTCTATACACCTAACTGCTTTCTTTTGGATCTTAAACACCCTATCAAGATTTTGTTTGGTTCAGATCATTAAAATTGAATTAATAATAATATTATTCCATTCGTTAATTATCATGTTTACAATCACAACATCTTCTGCTACGTTGAATCAAGGGCGGATTAAAGGGGGGGTCGGAGGGGGCGACCGCCCCCTCCGAGGGCTTGCACATTTAAAAAAATAAACACATGCGACACGCACACGGTAAAATTTTAATTGTCCCGCCACATCTTTGACAGACGGAATATAACATGTCATCCCACTTGTCTTATTTTCTATATTACCTGTACTTTATCTTTAACTGTTGTTATCTATATAATTATAATTCAATGAAGAATTAACAAATGACAGAGAATGAAGGAAATCTTATATCAAGTGAAATACTTTTGAATAAGATTAATCTCTTATAGAATAGGTAGGGGCATATACATCTCTGTTTGTATTTGACCTAGTACGTATTTTTATTGAAGAACTGGTATTATGAAGCATGAGAGAATGTTGAGAGTAATTTAAATATAATATATAGGTCTAAAAATCATCACGATCATGAATAAATTGCTTAGACTCTGTAAATTTTGATAAAAAGTTAAGCTAGCAAAGCAATTTTTGTTCAAGACATATACAACAATTTCTATTCATTTCAGATGAATATACAGAAATAAACTACCGTACTCTAGTTAGGGGAAATTTGATTGTTCTTAAACAGAAAAAAATATATTTCTTCTCCATTTTAAGTGCTAGAATGGTGTAAAATGCGGTTAAAGGCTACTAAATTTCCAAAATTGTTATTCCATATCAACCCCCCGGACCACCAGTATTTTTTCAGTATGTCGCCCCTCCCCATAAAAATGCATTAATCCGCCACTGCGTTGAATGATGAACATTAAATTATTAGGTCTATTATTATATTATTCATCAGCTTGATATGAAAACCAAATTCATAAGAAATCTATTTTTGCGATTATTCAATAAACTTAATGGAACAAATCATATAGGTCTTAATTTTTATTATTGAAGCGAATTTGTTATTCAAAATTCTCTGTTATTGATTAGGATGAAGGATGTTCTTGAAAATCCAAGACTAGAAGGGGAGTAGGATTTATATTGAAGCTCTAAAAGGGGAGGACTGTATTTGGACTTGTATTTGAACTGTATTTGGAGTTGTATTCGGACTGTATTTGGACTTGTATTTTGACTTGTATTTTGATTTGTATTTTGACTTGTATTTGGACTTGTATTTAGAAAGCTAAAAATTCTCCAGGAGTTGAACAGAAATTTGAATGTTTGAGTTTGGATGTTTTAAATTCATCTGCTATTGAAAGGAGAATCAATTTTTTTCTCGGAAAATTCTAAAGCTAGGAGAAAATAAAAATAATTATTGAAGTTTAGAAGAGAGAGAGAGAGAGAGAGAGAGAGAGAGAGAGAAAGAGTGAGAGAGAGTGAGCTAACCTGCAGAAAATCTCTGGGTGTTGCTCCCAGCACCTGTAGAATTTTGTCGTATCCGGAATCTTGGCAAAATTCGAAAAACATCTTTCCAAATAGTTCCAGTATCATGTTGGCAGGTATGTCTAGAAAAAGCAGAGTAGCCATAAAGCACAAACATATTATACTATTGTTCTTCGAAAACTCAGAAGAATAGAAAATATCTTACATTTATGATGTATAATAATATAATAATAGTAGTATGATTACCTTAAAATAAACGTACTGTAGCGAATATGAATTGGAGTGAATAGAGAGAAAGAAGGCACAGTGGTTCTTGGCGTTATCTGCTATGTAAATGTTTACTTTTAAGCAATTAATTACTCTGCTTTTGACACTTTTATAGTGTTTACTTGGTAATTTGTAGAATGTTCTAGTTGTTTGATTAGACATTAATGGAATCTTTTCGAATGTTGTAGAAAGTGCTAGTTTCTTCATTTATTTATTTAGAAGATGATAGAAAAATCCAGAGATATCTCAATTATGGAAAATCATATAAATAGAGGGACACTTTTGTAAATTAGTTCAGTTGTCTTTGAAATTCGTCGTGATAAAGAAGTTTGTGAAAGTGACAGTTATATATCTATTGTGTCTATATATAGTGATAATTCTTTCTCTGTGCCTATAGTGACAATTCTTTTTCCTATTTAATTCATACCAGTGAGCTACTAAATAGTTTTTATTGTATTAAGGACTAGTGCTACATAAGTTCATTATTCTTTTTCGACGTTTCCTTTTGAATATTATTGGACATTTTATTGTACAGTTATTATTTAATATTAGATCGGCCTTTCAACTTTTAGTGATTGATTTTTGTACAGTTCATTGAAATCTCTTTATTAGTTGAACAATATTGATTTATCTGTTTTAAATTGCTTATTTTCTCTGTAAGACATTACCGATCAGTGAGTGTTGTGATTATTTGTGTAAATAAAGTGCGAGTGATAAAATTAAGTGTTGCCAGCGTTATTTTAGACATAGAACCCGTAACAGTACTATGCTAGTATACTAGCACAATGTACCCTGATTTTTAAAAATATGTCAATTCAGACTAAACTTAATGATCGATAAATATCCAAGTATTATTATAAAAAATTCAGACGAAATATTATGATAAATAAGTTATAAAAAGGGATGTTTGAAAAAAATATATTATGTAAGAGTTTTGAATTTTCTACAACATAAAGTTGAAGACTATAATATTATTCTTAAATCGAGCAGGAAAGCAATAATAAAAGTGCTTATGAATAATGTCAAAGTTGTTGAAAGAAACTTGCATGTTATCTCTGGATTTTTGCATCTTCTATGATTTTAAGTTAGTAGTTAAATTGACGAGAAAGCTCCTCATATTTCACACACAATCTAAGACCACCATAATATTCACACCAGAAAAGATTCTATAGACCGAACGTTTTCGAGTTGTTAAAACCAACCTCAAGGTTTTAACAACTCGAAAACGTTCGGCCTACAGAGTAAGTAAAATACTACTTATTCTTAATAAAAATTTGACTGAGTCGTTAAATTCACTTGAAAAGTTAATATTAACAACGCAGTTCATCATGGAACTAGAAATCCAGGAATTCTATAGGTATTGAAGGGTTGAAAATTGATTATAATTTATAAAATTTAATATAGTATATACGATTTATAAAATATTTAACATTTCATTCAATGATTGAGATTCCTTTTCAAATAAAATGAAATTCTAATCTTAAATAAATTGCAATTCTTGCATATTCCATATAATTATTGCATTTCATTTAAAATAATAATATTTATTATACAATCAATAAATAAATAAATATTTTATTTCCATTTAAAAACTAAATCTAAACAAATACATATACATATAAGACTACATGACTAAAACTACCAAAGATTACATTTTTATAAACATTTTTTGTGTGGAAATTAACCTACTCTACTATGGCATGCCATGTTCTAGAGCAGGTAGAATCAATGTAGTTGATATCTAAGCATTGATCAAGCATATCTATGAGAATAAAAAACGATTACTACAAGTTAGAATGCTTCAGGTTTCCTAAATTCTGCTAAATCTCCTGAACCAATAATTTTTTATTAACTTACTTAGAATATTGACGGCAGATCCAATAAGGCTGTAAGTTATTTCGTCCTCGTAGATTTGTCGTACTAAAAATTGGCCTTCCATTGAAATGTCTGCAGCTTTCCTGTAAAAATAATAACATAAATTTCTCTATTTAAGCAAAAACACAAATAAGATAAATTCCAAGTAATTAAAATGAATTTTAATGGCAATTCTAAGCAAAATAGAACAAAGTTGAAAAAACATTTGGATATCAATTTTTTATATTATGTTGAATTTATTTAATTTTTTTAGTATTATTTCACATGAATTTTTCATGTAAAAGTGTTAATAATGAGCATACTCACTTTATTTCTTCCCATTTTTCTTCGCCAAACGTTTTCAACACAAGCAGCTCCAAAGCGTAGTTCACAAAGCCATACTGAAAATGAAAAAGAACAATTTATTTCAATTACAAGTGTAAATGATTTCGTCTTTTAAAGCATGAGCATACCAGGTCTAGATTTTTCCAAGCAATTTAACTAAAATGATTTGATTTCAGCTAAATCTATATATTGAAATATAGGATGATTTTTCCAAAAAACGATTTTCAATCAATCTAGAAGCGCCAGCGATTTCGTCTTTTAAAGCATGAGCACACCAGGTCTAGATTTTTCCAAGCAATTTAACTAAAATAATTAGATTCCAGCTAATAATAATAATAATATTCCAGCTAAATCTATATTGAAATATAGGATGATTTTTCCAAAAAACGATTTTCAATCAATCTTGAAAAGTAAATAGACTTGACTAGTTCTATATTGACAACTCACATTTTTTTCGTTCAATCGGTTTATATACATTTATTCTTTCATTTTATTTTGTAATAATGTATGTGGTATATACCCCAACACATAGTTTTTTTTAGTGGGGTTTCTAAAGATGAATTACTGATATAAAATATTCTGTATTTATGAAGTTTAACTAAAAGGATTTTTGTAATTATTATGTTATTAATTGAATAAATTTTGATTTGATATTCAGACACCTCCTTCTAAACCTTTCAAGGTTTAGCAATATCATAACACTTGGAAATAGATAAGAAATAAATTGAAAAAACAAAAGCTTGTCCAGAAACAAGTTTACATTTTTGCATTGTTGTAAAATTCATAAAATATGTTGAATTGAAATTTATACGAACAATTTGAATGTATTGTGTTTTTATTTTGATACAGTGATACACTCATAATTACAGTTATATAATTTAAAAAAAAAATAATGTCTGTGATGTTTTCCATGGTAAAATACTTGATGAACAATCTGATATCAAAACTGACACTGTATTTCAATTAAATGTATGATTTTCACTCACTTTTACTGGAGATACTGGAGGGATGCATTTCACTTCTAAAGAGTGACGAGGGTGACGAAGCTCCTCTTTAGAAGTGAAATGCATCCCTTCAGTATCTCCAGTAAAAGTGAGTGAAAATCAAACATTTAATTGAAATACAATGTCGGTTTTGATATAAGAAAAAATAATGGTCTATTTATTGATACAGTCCTAAAATGATTTACCACAGAAGTCACACCAGAAAAGATAAATTTAGAAATAAAATCCATAGTAAATCTAGAATTTTTTATAAATAAAATACACAATTTGTATGTGGATCGCCCTACTATTAATAAAGTGGATCTTTCAGGTAAGATTAGATAGAGCTTCATACCAAAATTTTTCATTTCAAATTCAGTAAGCAGTATAACAAAGAAACTGTTCTAAATATTAAACAAGAATATTCTAAATATTAGAGAAGTAAAGCATTTTAATTTTAAATATTACATTTTGATTATTATTATTATTATTATTATTATTATTATTAGGATCATAATATTATCTTGTATTGGTATTTTATTTCTAGCTAATCATGCACACAGAAGAATCAGGTTGTATTTCTCAGAGATCTTCCTCAGTCAGAATATTAGAAAAATATTAAGTTGCGTGATTGTCTATGAACAGTGTGTATAGTCACTTCTGTGTTAGTACAATATAAAATGTAATTTCCCAATAATCATCTCAACAGACATGTTTTAAAATTAATGTTGAGATGGACTGTCCTGCTCAAAATTAATCACGTATTGGTAAAAAATAATATGAGAAAATAAATAATAGAAATGTAAATGTATATGGAATGCTGTATTCTAATCTTGTATTCTAGCAGCCATTGTATTCTAATCACAGAATAATTTGTAAGAGACATTTTTTCAAAAAGCTTTTTCTATTCTATAGTACTTTCTCTTATTACTCGGTTCCATAATACAGTATTATTGTGTTTTATAGAAACCTTGACGAGCAACCTGAAAGGTACCTACCTTCTTGAGTTGGCATATTTTTTTTAATAGGAGCTTTCTCTATTGAACAGTACTTTTGCCAAGTACAGGATTTCATAATGTAGCCTAGACATTTTAAACTTAAACATACAGTATTTCTATTCAAAATTCACATTCAAAATGAAAAAAATTTTTTATTCATATCCTTTTTTGGAGGATGAAGCCCACATAGGACTGAGACCTGTGCGTGGGTGATGAATCGGATGATGGTGATTGATGAGTTGGACCTACAGTTTTAGGTGGGTTCCGAACCACTCGCAAGTGATTTTACAGCAGAGAACAGAGTCTTTTTTTTGTTTTAAATCTGTGAAGTTGGCCATGACGAAATACTTGATGAACATGTTTTTTTTAGTATGAAGCCCACATGGGTCTGAGACTTGTGCGTGGGTAATAAATTGGATGATGATGATGATGATTGATGAGTTGGAGCTACAGTTTTAGGTGGGTTTCGAACCACCGGGAAGTGATTTTACAGCAGAAAACAGTCTTTTTGTTTTAAATTTGTGAAGTTTTCCTTGACGAAATACTTGATGAACAATCTAATATCTACACTGACACTGTACATGGTTTTTTAGTATGAATCCCACATGGGTCTGAGACTTGTGCGTGGGTAATAAATTGAATATGATGATTGATGAGTTGGAGCTACAGTTTTAGGTGGGTTTCGAACCACCGGGAAGTGATTTTACAGCAGAAAACAGTCTTTTTGTTTTAAATTTGTGAAGTTTTCCTTGACGAAATACTTGATGAATAATCTAATATCTACACTGACACTGTACATGGTTTTTTAGTATGAAGCCCACTTGGGTCTGAGACTTGTGCGTGGGTAATAAATTGTATGATGGTGATTTATGAGTTGGAGCTACAGTTTTAGGTGGGTTTTGAACCACCGGGAAGTGATTTTACAGCAGAAATTTCTATTTAAATTATGATTTTACTCACTTGAACTGGAGGAGTACATTTCGCTTCTGAGGAGAATCTTCATCAGTGATTAAAACCATAACTCAAATAGAAATGCTGTTCTTGGATTTCTTGTTTCATAACGATCTGCGTTGTTAGTATTAACTTTTTTATAAGTTAGTTTGAAGTGACTGACAATTAAACAAGCTGACAAATATACAGAAACAGAATTTATTAATTTCGAATTCCTCAAAGTGCTATTAATTTATACTGAAGACTTCCGCAATGGCGGATATTGACAAAAGTATTGAATTGCTGATGGAAATCGATGAATGCTACTTTACAAAAATATCAGTTACCACCGGTAATCGAACCACGGACCTCCAAATTGCCGGTCGGGCGCTTTAACCACTAGACTATGGAGACCTTTGTGCACAGCAGCATTCATTTTAAACTTGACCATATCGGCTCGTATCTAACAAGTTAGTTTGAGGTGACTGACTATTAAACAAACTGACAAATATACAAAAACAGAATTTATTAATTTCGAATTCCTTCAAGTCTTGTTAATTTATTGTAACTTTTCTCTATTAAATTTTTCTTGTAAATTAAACTTTTTATTGTCAATTGACTGCAAGTCGTTGAATCTACAATAAAAAGTTGAGAAATACAGTGTCAGTTTAGATATTAGATTGTTTATATGTGTAAACCTTTACAAGGAAACTAGAATCAACATTTTGGAATAGATTTTCTAAAAGAAAGTTTTTCTATTCCATAGGAACAGATAGATCCTGCTGTTTACTAGTACTGGGCTTCATATTCAATCAAATTCTTTTTACAAATTGAAAATACCATATTTCCATTCACATTTCAAAAAAACTTTACTCTAAAACATTGAGTTTGAAATTTATCAGACTTCCCATGATCCTCACGCACTATTTAACGACTAGTGACCGATAAAATCCGATAGCTGGGAGTTTAGAACTATGTTGCAATAGTGAGAAACGGGAACCAGCGCTGTATACCTATATACACGTACATATATTGTATACATCTACACATATACCAGCCATTTATTTATCCTTACTTCTCTCATTCCTGCATCCTATATATATATTGTAAGGGCAGAAAGTGGCCTAAGTGGATTAACTTACTGTACAGCTTTCCCCGCCTAGAAACGTTGGTTACAGAGTATGTGGTCAAGGGGTTAGTTGATGGATGTCGGGGGGGGGGGGGGGGGGTTTGGAGGTAGATAGGGGTTTCCAGAGGTTGATAAAGGGTTTGAGGGAGGCTTAGAAGGTAGAAAGAGTGGACTGAGTTTTTGCTGAGGGAGGGGGAAAGTGGTGGAAGTAGGTTTATGGCTTAGCTGTGGTTGCGTAGTTATCCTACACGACTGTCAGATTCTGTGAATGTTTCTGAAAAGTGACCAAACTAATTCTATCTGATTTTTGCCATGATTTTCCTCAATATTCTTGTCATTCTTCATTATTACTTTAGTCGTTTCTTTCTGTATCTATTTTTGTGTCATTCTCTATATTTTTGTATTTTCTTTTCTTTCCTTTTCATTTTTGTCTTTCTTCTTTGAATTTTTCTACTTCCCCTACACTTTTTTCAATAGTCTTTTTTTTCACGATTTTTTTTCTAAATTGTACATTCTATTTTAATTATTTCCCTTTTCTCTTTCATCTTTCTATAAACTCTTCTGTTTTCCTTAACTTTTTCTAATCTATTCCCATTTCATGATCAATTACTATATTTGTTGCTGTAGTATACTTTCTTTTTTAATTTTTCCCCTCTTTCCTTTTTCTTTATTCAAATTATTCTACTTTTCCTTCACTTTCTTAATATATTTACTTTTCATGATGCATTTGTTGTCTGCCTATTTAATGGCAATAATTATAAATATCGCATACTTTATGACTCTCAAAATTAAAAATTCCATTGATTTTAATGAGTTATGTTTATAAGGAATAGTTTAATTTACAAGGAAACTCAAAAAAGTTGACTAAAAAAAATTGAGACTGAGTGACAGATTATAATGTTATTTCAAAATATATAATTGGCTTTATAATCACTTAGCTGGTGGTTCAGATGTTCAGAACCCACCTAAACTGTAGGTTTATCATAGTAAATCGATCCATCATTATTATCCACGCACAAGTCTCGAACTCATGTGGGCATCATCAGCACAAACAAAACTAAATAACACTGCTTACCAATTAACAAAATTTTTTGTTAATTTGTGTTCGCAATAAAATAAATAATGGTAAACTGATATTTTCAGAAATATAAATATTTTATTAATAGGCCGGTACCGTAGGCATACTACAGAAATATGAAATCTTTTGAGCTTTTGACTAATTGGGCCCGATTGAAAGATACGGTAATACAATCATTAAAAAAAAAATTATTGAACGTTTTATGCTCTAAAAATCTTATCCAATTCAAGTTTGCAATGTAATGATGCATAAAACTTATGATTCAAGAAAACTAAACCAGAAGCCTAATAAGTAATCAGTAATAATTCACTAAATACGTAAGACTTCTCGTAATTTTGACAAATTATGGCGTATTATCAATAATAACGGAAAAATATGATAGGACAAGAATTATTCTAAATCTTATCCGCTGAAAATCATCTCTTCTGTAATTTTTCGAAATAATGAATATTAAAGATGATATTTGACGAAAACTGTAGGTATGTCATGGTTGTGGGAGTTTTAGTTCCATTTACGCCGCTAGAATGCGTTGCCGTTCACTTTTCTATTTCAGCCGTCTTGTAGAGCAGCCAGAGGCTGGCTTTGATTTGTACGGCTTCCTCTGATCTGTTCAGACATCAATGAATTTTTTCTTTTATTCACACCGCTGTTGTTCTTCACTTTTGCTTTTGTACCTGATATTCTGAACCATGAGACTTTTAATCACTATAATAGTTACGATTTTCTCGTACAGTATTAGCAAAATTCAAATAGAAGACCCGTCTAAATGCGATAGAGAACTCTAGTAGGCTAGAGTAATCTAGACTGTTTCTAGAATTCAGGGTAGACATGTCGGGGTGAACATTAACATATTGTAATATATACACATTACAATATGTTAATATTGTATTGTACATATTACAATATGAATTGATTGCTGATTGATTGATAAATAAATGAATAATAAAAGTCCTATTGAAATTGATTGGAATGAGATAAAACAAGTTGAGTAAAATTAATCTTTTATCGAACCTGATCCCGACTAATCCTTTGGATCATAAAACATAGTATTCATGATTCATCATGATAATCATTGTTCATCATGAGATAAATCCATTAACTCCAGACGCCTCTTAATTTCCAGGTTGCAGAATAAACTACTTACCTTTTGAACGTTTAACAATTTAGATTAATTTGCCCCAGCGGCAATATTTCATGACCAGACAATTGTCACAGGATTCTACCAACTCTCAATACACATAACTATTATACTGTCTTTCCCTCCCATATGACACAACTTAAGCACCATATTGAGTGTTTTGTGTGTTGTATGCTTGCGACTTTGTATGTTTTATATGCTTGTGACTTCTCGAAGTATTTTTGAATGTTTGCAAATGCTTCTGTAACTTGATTTTTGTGATATTGATTTTGACATGGCCTGTTACATTTAGTCTATATATCTGAGTATTTTATCAATGACGTTGTCGATAACATTTTTAGCATTATGTTCCATGACAATAAACAATTTATTTATTTATTTATTTATTTATATGTTCAATGGTTGAATAAAAATTTTGAATTTTGAGTCCAAGGATCGCTTGAAATTAACAAGAACGACTGCTTTCCTTTGGGCTGTAATGTTATAATGATAAACAATAATATTTGAGATTTTGTACTTGGGGAATCAACATGATAATAATTATGTAACATCATTCTTGAATCATCATAAATTAAGATTTTTTTAATAACTTAAATTGTTGATAAAGCAATATCAGGGTGGCCGAATTACCCCCGCCGCTTTCTAATTGGTTGGATTCAAAGGGTTGTTAACTTTCTTTTACCACTTTTACCCCCGGCCGCTGATGCATCCTCTCAATTTCAGTGGACGTTAGTGATTGTAAATGTCTACTAGTTTATTGTGGGGTTACAATATTTGAACAGAATAATAAACGTGTGGCTTTTATTTGTGGGGAGACCCACCTCGCCGTTCGAGTCATGTTATGGGAAACAATCATGGTGAATCTACTGTTTTAGGTGGGTTCCGAACCACCGGGTAAGTGTTAATAAAGCTTATAACATCGTCATTGAAGCGCGGTCACCCATCCAAGCGCAGACACGTACCGCCATGCTCACCGCATGATCAATCAACAATATCACTTTGAAAAATATATTAGTACTATTAAACAGATAACTATCACAAATGGATATGAGGAGACCATTGTTAACAAAATTTTAAATTAAATAAATAGGAGACTAGCAATCAGTGTCACTGAAACTGGAGAAAGGTCATGGATAACGGTACCTTATCTTGTCTCAGTATCTGATAAATTATGGAAAGAATTGAAAAAGAATAGTTTCGATGTAGCTTTTCAAACCAAACCTATTTTAAAGAGTTTTTTTGGGTGTAGTAAAGATAAAATTGATATCTGGGATAGGAGTGGACTTCATAAATTGAATTGCAGTGATTTTAATGCCTGTTATGTGGGCCAGACTGGTAGAAGTTTCAAATGCAGAATAAATGAACATATTAGGTATTGGAAAACCCAAAATGGAGAGTCAAATTTTGCAGAGCATCTCATTGATAATGGGCACAAGTTCAAGGCTGAATAAAATGTTCAATTCTGCATTTGATTGGCAAAGGCAGACAATTGAACATTTCAGAAGCTTTGGAGATAAATAAGTTGGTAGAAAGCGATTCCAATACTAGTTTAAATGATCAAATAAAAAACCAATTCAATACAACTAACTTGGTTTCATCATAATTTTGACCTACATTTTAATAACGGCATTTTCTTGTCTTTCTAGGTGACATTGACTGCATTTAGTGAGCTTCAATTTTGTAAGATAGAATGATTCAATTGTATCCTATTTCACTTGTGTATTGTTCTTTTTTGTTACTTTCTCCATGTTCACAGAGTAGCTTAATATATACTATACACGGAATTATACTATTGGTTAAGAGATAGACTGACCTTCATTGACGGTTTGTGATTGGCTGAAGGCAATAACAGGTTACGCCCTCTGGTGGGAGGAGCTATAAGCAAGAATAAGAATCAAATCAAGAACTAAAAATCGTGAACATCTAGAAAGTTCATTATGGACACAAGTTCAAGGCTGAAGAAAATGTTGAATTTCTGCATTTCATTGGCAAAGGCAGATAAGTGAACATTTTAGAAGCTTTGGAGATAACTAGGTTGGTAAAAAACGATTCCAATACTAGTTTAAATGATCAAACTTATTTTAACCAATTCAATACAACTTACTTGGTTTCATCATAATACTGGTCTATATTTTAATAACGGCACTTTCGTGTCTTTCTAGGTTGACCTTGACTGCATTTCAGTGCGCTTCAATTTTCTAAGTTAAAATGTTCAAATTCTATCCTAATTTACTTATAATTTACTAATTTACTATTGTGTATTGTTCTTTTTTGTTACTTTCTTTTTTGTTACCGTTCACGGTTTTTAGTTCTTGATTTGATTCTTATTTTTGCTTGTTGTTTCTCCCACCAGAGGGCGTGACCTGTTATGGCCTTCAGCCAATCACAAACCATCAGTGAAGGTCAGCCTATCTCTCAACCAATAGTTCATTCGTGCTTAGTATATATTACTTTAGTTTTAGTTTGTTTGAGATTGATAATGGAGTAACATTTGAAACTAGTATCTCAATATTTTTAATAAATGTGGTTGTGACAACTTCGTCATATTATTCATTATTAGTTTCAATAGCTTACAAAATGGTTCTGAAGAATTTTAGTTCAGAAGATGAATAATTGGAAAGATCGAGAGAAATATGGTACCAAAAAGAATGGACATTGAAAACAAATTGAAATTAATGGACATAGAATGGACAAAAGGAATTATTGAACATTGAAAAAACTAAATTTTATTCGAATGTTTGTATGTTTTTGCAAGAAAATATCATTTGGGTCCCGAATATCGCGAATTTTCTTATATAGTGTTGCCTAGTCGAAATTTTAGAATGTACTTTCGGGCTTCAAGCCTGTAGCATCTTCGCATTTCATTGTATTTTTTTTTTTTTTGTAGATTACGTCTTGGAGACTCCATTTAAGGAGTATAAGACAAGTCCGATTAACAATTATACAATCTTATACACTAGTTACCATAATTACTATATCAATTAGTTGAGGTGAGGCTTAATTTTGATGGGAAAGGAACTCTTGTACACTATAAAAAGCTTTATCAACTAAATATTTTTTCAGTTGTTTTTTAAATATTTCTATATTTTCAAGACTCTAAGAACTGAGGTAGCTTGTTGCAGAGTTTCCTACCAATATAACTAGGTTCTTGTTTGAATAAGCTACTATTGTGACTCACCAAGTTATAATCTCCTCGGCTTCTTGTATTATAATCGTGTTTGTCAAGATTTTGGTTAATATCATTCGTTTTTACATATAAAGTAGCTTCATACACATATAAGCAAGGTACAGTTAGGAGTCAAAGTCTCTTGAACAACGGCCTACATGAATCTAATCTATTTACTCTTTCTAAACACCTAACCGCTTTCTTTTGGATCTTAAACAACCTATCGAGGTTTTGTTTTGATGAATTACCCCATACTAATATGTGACAGTAAGTAAGTAATATAAGCTTAACTAATGAGTAAACGAATTTGAAGTACATGATGGTTTTTGGATTAAATCACAATGTCACATAACGAGAGAGGATTAGCTTAATTTTAAGAAGTGTGTTGACTGCGACCTGGCTTGTTGAATGTGATTTTAAACCTCATACTTTTAAGACAACAAGTAAAATAGCTAGCTCAATTCAGTAATGATGAATGGTTTATATCGTGCAATTTAGTCAAATTTTATAATTTCCTGTATTTCATTTTTGTAGTTTGATTCATTTCTTTACTTTAGCCGAATAAGAAAAAATGTAGGTTTATTGTGGTAGCATGTGAATAGAAAAATATCAGTTGTAGAATAAGAAGTATATGAAACTTCTTAATGGAATATGTAATTTATATGGTAAATACTAGAGATATGAGAATACACTTCGACCAAATATTATGAATTTATGAAAAAACAAACTGTGTAACATTTAAAAGAAAAGATTCTGAAATATGAAGTGACAGCCGCGAGTCGTAGCAGGTATCTGTTCAATCAGATAGAGATAAGCTTCGTTCTTGTAGGTCCTGTTTGTAACGGTGACCGATTATATTGGCCAGCAAAAAAGACACTATTTTCTGCTGTAAAATCACTTTCCGGTGGTTCGGAACCCACCTAAAACTGTTGATCCAAATCACCAATCAACATCATCCAACTCATTACCCACGCACAGGTGTCAGACCTATATGGACTTCATCCTCAGAGAAAAAGAAAATAAAAATTTGGTAAATTACTTGCACAAACGTTCATAACACTAATAAAAAGTCAATATTTCACCTCTTAAACTCTGCCTCAATCAAAATATCTTTGGAGACACAGAACCTGAGAAAATTTTAAATAAAAACCCAAGGAACTGTATTATTTATCCAGTAATTTTTTACAAAAACTACAATTTTCCCAATAATTTAGTTAAAATTGATCAATTACTTACCATTTTCGATGTTTACGTCTAACTTCTTACTCCCAAACTTGTCACAGTGATTTCACTTTAAGGGCAACATGGCTTTTGGTTCAAAATGTTCCCTTTTTTCAAAAACCCAATAAAATTCCTCAAGATTTGTCCAATTTTGTTTTTAAATTTGATTATCGGGACTAGTACGTCAGTGCCAAAAAAAACTGACAAGGAACACAACTGACACCTTCCCCCTTGAAAGTCAGTTCGCTACTGACTGCTTCCGCGCATTCTCTTTGGGGTTCCAACCCCCCCGGGCCCCCCTTGTTCATCAACACCCCCTCCTTTCTTCCCAACCCCCCTAAAAACAACGCCCCCTCAACAGGGGAACATCGATCTCCGGAAGGTTGGCATTACTGACTAGAGAGTGAGCTCAAGTATCATTTTCGGTTTGCGAATTCGGCTGAGTGTTCCTACTACTTGGTAACACACGCTCGTTATCAATGCCCATGAATGCTGAGTAACATACAAATTACTAGCAAGTTGCTCGATTCAATTGAATCTGATTATATTCTTCGACATCTCCTTTTTCTTCTCGCTCTTTCTTCTTCTCTTTATTTATATTCTTGTTCTCTTTCATCATCTTCTTCACCTTCATCTCTTTTCATATTCTTCCTATGGAAAAACATGGGATTTTTCCTCTATTCCTTTTCTTCTTCTCCTTCTTTTCGTCTGCTCCTTCTTTTCTTCTTCTCCTTCTTCTCCTTCTTTTCTTCCTCTCCTTCTTTTCTTCTTCGCCATTTATCTTCTTCTGTACTTCCTCCTCCCCCTTCACCGCCATAATCTACTTCTTCTTCACCACCACTTTCTCACCACCCTCCTCCTCCTCCTCCTCCTCCTCCTCCTTCTTCTTCTTCTCCTCCTCGTCCTCCTTCTTCTTCTTCTTCATCATCTCCTCCTCCTCCTCCTCCTCCTCCTCCTCCTCCTCCTCCTCCCTCCTCCTCCTCCTCTTCTTCTTTAAACCCTCAGTCTCCAGCGCTTGAGTTTTGTCGACAGAGGGCACCTTTTTGATGTTCATATTGTCAAGGTACATTTTACCTAACCCCCAAAAAAACGAAGCAATCACCAAGAATGAAAAAAGTGAAAACAAATGTTCATTTGCATTAAAAACTTGTTCATTCTTTTGTGTTTTGGCAAAAAAATAATTTGGTCATCAATTTGTGTAGTAGGCAGGGCCTACTGTAATATTGCAGATTTGGAATATCTAAATTATTCTTTAGACTAGCCTCGTTGTTTACGTCTAAATTTCTGGGTTATGTTCTTAGGGTCTGTCACATCCATGCCAGTGCCTAATTGATATCACAGTAAAAACTTTATACTACTGCTAAAAATATAATTCTATATTGCTGTCAGTGTTGAATTTATTTATCGTATTTGCGCTTCAAACATCTTTACTATCGAAAATCTACTTATTTATTCGCCAATCCTTAAAACTTGGATCCTATTTTATTAATGAAAATAATTAATTTCTATAGATTGGCAATTGTGACTTTTCCTTTATTCCGGGCCATGATTGGTCAATACTAAACTCGCGTTCTCCTATTGGCCAGTTTGAAATTGAAATTTATTCTTCCAATACAATACAATGTATTTGAGTTTTTTTATACAGTTGACAAGTAACATGGAAAAATATTTTATTATACAACAGTAGGGGTTATCGAGAATACTGCCGCGACCAATCAGAAGACAGGGGGGCGTGGCCACCCCCCTTCCCCCTCCCCCAGGTCAGACATTTTGTAAACACCTACCCCTTCCCCCCTGTCGCAGTCAGCCATTTTGTTTTTAAGGTCACATACCCCCTTCCCTATGTGTCCCCACTTTATTCCCAATAGATTAAAGGGGGACCCCCCGCAAGCACCAATGAGAGAGGACCTATCCCCCCTGACCCCACCTCTCACAGAAGGTTCCCAATAAATATAGAACATACAGCTTTATATCTATATATACATGCTTGCAATTATATATCTATATATACCTGCTTGCAATTACTATATCTATATTTGCAATAGCATCAGCCCCCGCCGCCAGATTTAGCTATTAATTGAGGCTGCACACCTGCTACCTCCTGCTGTGATTCTCAAAGCCCTCTCTTTCGCACGTGCAGTGTTAATATACCCCCCTGCCCCCCACCCACCGATTTAGCTATTAATAACACTTCCGCCCCCTGCTGCGAAAAAAAACTATTTCATAACGTTTAAAAGCAGAGCACGTGCACAAGTTTTATGTGTGTGTGTGTGTGAGAGAGACGTGCTCTCAGGTCATTAACCTTAGAATTTAACGGTCGCAACACGTGCCTAGCAGGTGGGGGGCTGTACACAGAAATAGAATAGTTCTACAGTCCTCGATTCCTAGATTGATAGCGTTGTAATAGGCGTTCTTGTTGGGGAGGTAAAAACAAACTACTATCATATTTTATCGTCGGCTCATCCATCCCAATAAGCCGAAGAAATTCGCTGACAGTATGTTCTGGCAATAGTCCTCGTCCCTCCAACTCTTTATAATCAAACGTTCTGGCAGCCATTACACATTTTTCTATCAAATAATAGGCATATCTATACATCAGATCATTTAAATGCCTCTTGAAATCTCGATTATTATGCACATAATCCATTAATAGGTCCTGTGATATTTTTACAGCTGTGTTAAGTTGTTCATATGAGATGAATCCTGCTTTTTCAATTATAAACTCTTTTTTAGTGAGTAAATTTTCCCTATTGAATTCATCTCGAGTGAGTAGTTTATCTCTTTCTGCCTTTGCCTCTTTGCTAATAATTTTCATCTCATTATTGAGGGTATGTCTACTCACCAGCACACTAGCCTTCTCCTGCTCAAATTCTCTCCTAGTTAAAACAACCTGTTCTAAATCATGCATGCGTTTTTCCAACACATTGTTAATTATACTTAATCCACTATTGAGATTTTCAAACGACACAAGTTGGCTTCTTTCATTGTTAAATTCTGTTCTAGTTAAAACAGCTTTCTTCAACTCACTCAATTCAAATTTCAACTTGTCAAAATTCGCTACTAATTTTTTTAACTCCTCTAATTGCTTCGCATGCACTGTATGCATCCTACCGAATCGATCGGTGTTCATTGTTCGAATGTCGAAATTAATTATCAACACCTCGGTACACCCGCTTTAGCGGAGAGGCTCCGATTTGTGTTGCTTGTCAAGAAGGAACAGCACTGACATCACCACCCCAGCTCATGTCTTTAGTCGGATATTCTCACTTTACACGATGTTTCGCAGAGGGGTGAGGGGACGCCCACTCCGCATTTCTTCTAACATACTCTTTCGCAACAGCCGGTTTCACCCAGCCTCATCTCTCTCATATTTCTTTCTCTCCTCTTTCGCTCTACCGAACAGCTTCCTGCCAACACGGCCTGTCCTCGCTTTTTTACTGTATAAAGTTAGCTTCTCGCAGTTCTTGTAATATCGAATCGATTTCAATATCGTGAGCTGAATTTCCTGCATTTTTTGAACCCATTAAAATAAATAACCGTTCGACTAGTTCGTTAACATCATCCCAGAATATGTAGTTTCTATCACGTGATTTATTTCTAACAAAATTCAATAATCCCTTCCCATACTTTGAACGTTTTTTGGGTGGAAAAAGTTTCTGTATAATTTGAGATTTTTTACCAGAATTGCGAATTACGTAACCCTGGTTATTAATATGTACAGATGTCAGTGATAATATTTTTTTATATTTCGCCAAATCTTTGTTATTGTAGAGATTTGAATTTGGTCTACTGTTAAACAATAGCTCCAACAAACCATGAGTCATTCTAAACCTTTGTTTGCCGACAGTTATAAAAACATCATCAAAACTTACGGGCTCATCGCCGATAAAATATAAATTTTGTTTATGATCAAAACGTATACCATAAGGAATAGAATTATCTAATTTCTCGTTATGAAACACACCTAAATAGTTGTCTAAAATTTCTTCTATTCGAGTGCGACGGTTAGTAATATTCAAAGTCGAATCAAAGAAAGCAGATTTATCATTAGCAGAAATATTTACATCTTCCTCCCCATCCTCATCCTTCTCCACCACCTCCTCCTCCTCCTCCTTCTCCTTCTCCGTTACCAACGGTTCAACCTTGTGTTCTTTTTCGCGCTTTACTGTTTCATTGGCAGAGATTGTGCTCTTTTTGAGTTCAATTAATGGAGTAATTATTGGTTCCAACCTTTTACGATTAAATTCTTCACTCTGTGTTTGAAAACCCAATAAATTTCTGTGTTTTTCAATAATAGTTTTTCTCAATTTTTTTATTCTATCTATTAAACTGCTTCTCTCCCCAACAGATGATGCTGCGGTAGGAGCAGCACGATCGCGTTTCTTACGCATATTAACTTTCTCCATTAATGCCGCGACGTTGAATGACAAAAAATCGTGCAAACACCGAAGTTACCTCATTGCAAAGGAATCTTTATGAATTTATCCAATTGCTCTCTGTATCTTCCATTTTCAGCCTTACATTCAGTAAAAATAGAAACAAATTTGTGAGCACCTTTTGACCACACCTCCCAACATAGTTTTCTAAACTCACTGAAACTCATATCTTCCCCTACAAAATCCCTATAAATTAATTTCAAATTTAATTGATCAAGTTTAAAAATAATCAATACGTTGCAATTATCTCGGATGTGATGTTTTTTAATAGATCCGTAACTTTGTACCAAGTAGGCTGTGTCAATTTCGCGATGTCTACCCATCGTGAAAAATTCACGAATTTGAGGTACATTGCTTAATTGTAAATCATCAAAAATGACAAGAGAGTTTCTCTCAACTTTGTTGGGATGAGGTATCGATTCTACATTGTCTGATAAATGAAAAGTAACACATTTTATCTTTGAAAACACCTTTTTCAAAAATTCATATTTATCTTGATATAATGACTTACTGTATACATATAAATGTTTAAACTTTAATCCATTTTTATTGAAAATCAAATTCAATAACGTATTTGTCTTACCACTGTTGGATCTTCCAATCAGGATAATGCGTGCATTATGCGGTAATAAACTACCATTTTTACTCTTGCCAATGTTCGGTTTACCTGTAATAACCTCATCAAAATTGATGATGGGTATGGTCGTATCCTTTACCATTGTATCACTATGATAGTCAATGGATAACTGAATAAAACACATGCTTCAACATATTATATCAATTTATTGATAATATTTTTCAGTTCTTTTCCAATATACAACATTTCGCTTATTTACAATATAATACATAGTATTTACAATATAATACATAGTATTTACAATACAGTTCTTAACCTAGTAAATTCTTTCTCTCGATCCATGTAGGTTCGCTGAAACCTAACCATTTAACCAATATTTTATCTTTATTTTTCCTTATAATTTTCTCTACTAAATAAACTTTCTGCTCCTCCTCATCCAGCTTTGTTTTTTTCATTTCTTCTTCGTAGAAACGGCCAGAAATTATTTCCCCTTTCAAATCATGCAAGATGTAAGTAGGAGGCTTAGTCGGATAGACTGAATGAATTATAAATAATTCCCCACTCCAATTAATATTATACGATTTGTCGAAAACCTGTCTGTACTTACTAATGCGTACAACATCGCCCAATTTAAATTTCGGTTTTATTCGTTTAGATTTCAAACGTAAGTTCTCATTGGCCGCCTTATTAAGCGATGCTATTATATGATTTCGATGTTTTTTGCGAACATCAGATGGTCGCATTTGAATTGTTCTGTGGAAAGCATTATTATACTCTTTAACCAATGTTGGTAATGCTCCTACCCATCGTTTTGTTCCATGCTGCGTTAAATATTTATAGATTTTTGATTTAATAGTTCTAATAAAACGTTCGACTATTGCAGCCTTTTTCTCACTAAAAACATGGTAATGTTTAATATTATACCTATCCAATAATGCTTTTACTTTTGTATTAAAAAATTCGGTACCTTGGTCTGTCTGAAAAAATTTAACATTTTTATTTTTACGAATAATTGGTTCAAGTGCAGCATACACAGAGCCAGCACTTTTGGATTTTATTGGCACACAATAAGCATATTTAGAAAAACAGTTAATTACAGCTAAAATAAAAGTAAAATTTGAATTATCTCTCGCCAGCGAGCTCATATCAATCAAATCTGCCTGAAGCAGATCCACCTCACTTTTAATCTCATATTTTCTCCTATTAAAATGTACTCTTGGAACAGAATGCAATTCTTGTGCTAATCTATGTCTAAGTTCATTCATTTTTGTCGACATCACACACGCGCGATTGTATCTCAACTGCCTCGGCACGCGTCGTCGCGTAGGTAATTTATTTTTAGCCACCCTCTTTTTTGTAAAACAACACTCCTCCTTCCTTCTCCACTACTCACTTGCTGCTGCGCACTCGGAGAGGAAGGTTCTACTCACTTCTTCACCCCTCTCACCACCTCCTTCTCCCCCTCCTTCTCCTCCTTCTTCTTCTTCTTCTTCTTCTTCTCCTTCTTCAACTTGGGGGATTCTATAATGGCCCCATGCCAAGGTATGAATCCCATCCGGGGCAATATACCTTTTATCATCATAGCATGAGAGCGCTGTTTTTGCACATTCTATTTGATAAATTTTATGCGAAAAACTCCTAATCATATTGAAACGCTCGTAGTGTCGGATCCTTTCAAATAAACACTTCTTGTATAGATCAAACGATAAGCACCTGTCTTTAATTTGACGTTTCACACCTTTAGCAGTATTTTTTGTAATTTCATCCACATCGTCCATATATTTGAAGGAATACAATTTGGGGCGGAGACCGACAAACTGTGTAATTATCTTTGAATTTGCTTCATCCTTAAATTTCCCAACCACTTTTTTATTTACAAGACTATAACATTTGTGAGTGGATGGGTAATCAGATGTGTCAAACCACGTCAAATTATTCCTAATATCCTGGTACACATCCTTTGTTTTCAATTCATACATCAGGCTATCCGTATCCGACATTAATAGATTCACATTTTCAGGACGATATATGTTCAAAATCTTGTTGTAGTGGAAATCAAACATTAGGTGTTTACTCAATTCCAAAATGGTGAATCCTGCAAAGATGGGTTTTTTCAAGCTGATTTCAATCTTTCTTAGAAACACCCCGATTACATGCTTGTTATAAATAACCCATCGCTTGACCAGAGGTTTCGAAATTAATTTGTCTAATTTTTTTTCGTCGGTAACAAGCTCTACTTGGGTGTGGTTTCTATCACACTGCAATGTTTTCCCATAGATTATATTACTCAACGCCTTGAAATTTTGAATTTCAAACTTATTTTTTGCGTTTCTCCTACACTCTGTGTTGAAATCAATGTAGGGTTTCAACCATCGTGATTGCGTGAACCTCACCACGCGATGAATACATTTAAGCCTCATTCCCAATTCTACATACAATTTTAAATTCCTATAATGTAAAACATATTTCGTGCGGTCATAGAGGGTGGCCAAAAGTTTTGTTGTTAATATTTGTCCCTCATGTTTCTGGTAGTCAGACAATAGATGGTGAGGTGCTTCTTCTTTTGTAGGCGCTAGCGGAAAATGATTGTGTAAATCGTGAAGCGATTTAGGATATTCGAGATCACACTCGATAACGTAGCCGAACTCTGAATCCACCGGCAAGTTTAGAAATTCAACTTGCGCAATTTCATCTTGTGATAGAAATTTGAAATTTCCGTCTGGGAGTGGTTCGCACATTGCGTACCCATATAAATTACAAGCGTCCAAATATAAAATATAGCTCGTCGGTTTGCTTTCATCGTATTTCTCATGCATAAAAGGATTATTGGCTTCGGCAAATCTGTGTGGTATAACAGATAACCCACCTCGTACATTCTGTTCAAACATTAAGTGCATATCCACATCTGTAATCAGTCCGAGCTCGACTTTTGTATAATACAACATACAATTCCACGAGAAATGTGCCAGAGACAAAAAATGGGTTACATCTAATCCGTATTTTTCAAACATTGATGATCTCATATCCTCAAAAACGTCACACAAAAGGAGTGTATCACAAAGTAGATACAAATCATGATATTGTCCGAGGTTTTCAATGTCACACGCTCTCCA
Source organism: Conomelus anceps (assembly GCA_948455865.1). Taxonomy (NCBI): domain Eukaryota; kingdom Metazoa; phylum Arthropoda; class Insecta; order Hemiptera; family Delphacidae; genus Conomelus; species Conomelus anceps. The sequence goes on along the minus strand of OX418227.1, from coordinate 30,581,239 downwards.
AACATTCTGTGCATGCGCGTACTCCCTTTCTTCTAAAGGCGAATCTGACAAGTCGTTGTAAAATGCCTCAATTGGCGGTAGGTTGACTTCTTCAAATTTCTCTGGCGAATCGAAATATGTGTATGGATACACTCCCTTTTTAACTAAAAGCCTCAGTTGTTCGGGTGTCTTGAACAGTGTATGCATTCTCCTGAATTTCGATTCCAATCTTCCATCTTCTGACAAATTTTTAACAAGACTATCCAAAGAGGCATTCATAAATTTCAGGCTATCTAGAAACTTGATTCGTCCCACGCTGATTGTCATAAACTTTTCCGACGAATTGGCAATGCATTGTATTGGTTTTTTGCATTTACCTAAAGCCTGTACGATATGATGGCTGTCATATCCCGTGAAGTTGTGCATGAAACAGGGTATGAAATTAGGTGCCTTTCCATTCAAATTGCACGACTGATGTGCGGCACAAATATATGAACCTGTTTCGTGCGAGTGATGCCTACACTTGATGTCGCCAATCAAGAAATCCTTCCCACACAGCCCGCATTTTTCCGCACTATTAAAATCTCTTTGTTGCGCTTCACTCAACCGAATCATAGGTATTTCTCTTTTCATGTCCTCGTAAAGCACTTCACCCACACTTGTAATTTCATCTAGAAATTTTTCCACAATCTTATCGGCAATATCTCGCGACCGATAGATACGTGGTCCATGACAAATTTCGCCATCGATATTGAGTACGACAAAACAGTATCCGCATGGAACGTGTCGAGTTGCCTTTTTTGTAAAGGCAACTCGACACGTTCCATGCGGATACTGTTTTGTCGTACTCAATATCGATGGCGAAATTTGTCATGGACCACGTATCTATCGGTCGCGAGATATTGCCGATAAGATTGTGGAAAAATTTCTAGATGAAATTACAAGTGTGGGTGAAGTGCTTTACGAGGACATGAAAAGAGAAATACCTATGATTCGGTTGAGTGAAGCGCAACAAAGAGATTTTAATAGTGCGGAAAAATGCGGGCTGTGTGGGAAGGATTTCTTGATTGGCGACATCAAGTGTAGGCATCACTCGCACGAAACAGGTTCATATATTTGTGCCGCACATCAGTCGTGCAATTTGAATGGAAAGGCACCTAATTTCATACCCTGTTTCATGCACAACTTCACGGGATATGACAGCCATCATATCGTACAGGCTTTAGGTAAATGCAAAAAACCAATACAATGCATTGCCAATTCGTCGGAAAAGTTTATGACAATCAGCGTGGGACGAATCAAGTTTCTAGATAGCCTGAAATTTATGAATGCCTCTTTGGATAGTCTTGTTAAAAATTTGTCAGAAGATGGAAGATTGGAATCGAAATTCAGGAGAATGCATACACTGTTCAAGACACCCGAACAACTGAGGCTTTTAGTTAAAAAGGGAGTGTATCCATACACATATTTCGATTCGCCAGAGAAATTTGAAGAAGTCAACCTACCGCCAATTGAGGCATTTTACAACGACTTGTCAGATTCGCCTTTAGAAGAAAGGGAGTACGCGCATGCACAGAATGTTTGGAGAGCGTGTGACATTGAAAACCTCGGACAATATCATGATTTGTATCTACTTTGTGATACACTCCTTTTGTGTGACGTTTTTGAGGATATGAGATCATCAATGTTTGAAAAATACGGATTAGATGTAACCCATTTTTTGTCTCTGGCACATTTCTCGTGGAATTGTATGTTGTATTATACAAAAGTCGAGCTCGGACTGATTACAGATGTGGATATGCACTTAATGTTTGAACAGAATGTACGAGGTGGGTTATCTGTTATACCACACAGATTTGCCGAAGCCAATAATCCTTTTATGCATGAGAAATACGATGAAAGCAAACCGACGAGCTATATTTTATATTTGGACGCTTGTAATTTATATGGGTACGCAATGTGCGAACCACTCCCAGACGGAAATTTCAAATTTCTATCACAAGATGAAATTGCGCAAGTTGATTTCTAAACTTGCCGGTGGATTCAGAGTTCGGCTACGTTATCGAGTGTGATCTCGAATATCCTAAATCGCTTCACGATTTACACAATCATTTTCCGCTAGCGCCTACAAAAGAAGAAGCACCTCACCATCTATTGTCTGACTACCAGAAACATGAGGGACAAATATTAACAACAAAACTTTTGGCCACCCTCTATGACCGCACGAAATATGTTTTACATTATAGGAATTTAAAATTGTATGTAGAATTGGGAATGAGGCTTAAATGTATTCATCGCGTGGTGAGGTTCACGCAATCACGATGGTTGAAACCCTACATTGATTTCAACACAGAGTGTAGGAGAAACGCAAAAAATAAGTTTGAAATTCAAAATTTCAAGGCGTTGAGTAATATAATCTATGGGAAAACATTGCAGTGTGATAGAAACCACACCCAAGTAGAGCTTGTTACCGACGAAAAAAAATTAGACAAATTAATTTCGAAACCTCTGGTCAAGCGATGGGTTATTTATAACAAGCATGTAATCGGGGTGTTTCTAAGAAAGATTGAAATCAGCTTGAAAAAACCCATCTTTGCAGGATTCACCATTTTGGAATTGAGTAAACACCTAATGTTTGATTTCCACTACAACAAGATTTTGAACATATATCGTCCTGAAAATGTGAATCTATTAATGTCGGATACGGATAGCCTGATGTATGAATTGAAAACAAAGGATGTGTACCAGGATATTAGGAATAATTTGACGTGGTTTGACACATCTGATTACCCATCCACTCACAAATGTTATAGTCTTGTAAATAAAAAAGTGGTTGGGAAATTTAAGGATGAAGCAAATTCAAAGATAATTACACAGTTTGTCGGTCTCTGCCCCAAATTGTATTCCTTCAAATATATGGACGATGTGGATGAAATTACAAAAAATACTGCTAAAGGTGTGAAACGTCAAATTAAAGACAGGTGCTTATCGTTTGATCTATACAAGAAGTGTTTATTTGAAAGGATCCGACACTACGAGCGTTTCAATATGATTAGGAGTTTTTCGCATAAAATTTATCAAATAGAATGTGCAAAAACAGCGCTCTCATGCTATGATGATAAAAGGTATATTGCCCCGGATGGGATTCATACCTTGGCATGGGGCCATTATAGAATCCCCCAAGTTGAAGAAGGAGAAGAAGAAGAAGAAGAAGAAGAAGGAGGAGAAGGAGGGGGAGAAGGAGGTGGTGAGAGGGGTGAAGAAGTGAGTAGAACCTTCCTCTCCGAGTGCGCAGCAGCGAGTGAGTAGTGGAGAAGGAAGGAGGAGTGTTGTTTTACAAAAAAGAGGGTGGCTAAAAATAAATTACCTACGCGACGACGCGTGCCGAGGCAGTTGAGATACAATCGCGCGTGTGTGATGTCGACAAAAATGAATGAACTTAGACATAGATTAGCACAAGAATTGCATTCTGTTCCAAGAGTACATTTTAATAGGAGAAAATATGAGATTAAAAGTGAGGTGGATCTGCTTCAGGCAGATTTGATTGATATGAGCTCGCTGGCGAGAGATAATTCAAATTTTACTTTTATTTTAGCTGTAATTAACTGTTTTTCTAAATATGCTTATTGTGTGCCAATAAAATCCAAAAGTGCTGGCTCTGTGTATGCTGCACTTGAACCAATTATTCGTAAAAATAAAAATGTTAAATTTTTTCAGACAGACCAAGGTACCGAATTTTTTAATACAAAAGTAAAAGCATTATTGGATAGGTATAATATTAAACATTACCATGTTTTTAGTGAGAAAAAGGCTGCAATAGTCGAACGTTTTATTAGAACTATTAAATCAAAAATCTATAAATATTTAACGCAGCATGGAACAAAACGATGGGTAGGAGCATTACCAACATTGGTTAAAGAGTATAATAATGCTTTCCACAGAACAATTCAAATGCAACCATCTGATGTTCGCAAAAAACATCGAAATCATATAATAGCATCGCTTAATAAGGCGGCCAATGAGAACTTACGTTTGAAATCTAAACGAATAAAACCGAAATTTAAATTGGGCGATGTTGTACGCATTAGTAAGTACAGACAGGTTTTCGACAAATCGTATAATATTAATTGGAGTGGGGAATTATTTATAATTCATTCAGTCTATCCGACTAAGCCTCCTACTTACATCTTGCATGATTTGAAAGGGGAAATAATTTCTGGCCGTTTCTACGAAGAAGAAATGAAAAAAACAAAGCTGGATGAGGAGGAGCAGAAAGTTTATTTAGTAGAGAAAATTATAAGGAAAAATAAAGATAAAATATTGGTTAAATGGTTAGGTTTCAGCGAACCTACATGGATCGAGAGAAAGAATTTACTAGGTTAAGAACTGTATTGTAAATACTATGTATTATATTGTAAATACTATGTATTATATTGTAAATAAGCGAAATGTTGTATATTGGAAAAGAACTGAAAAATATTATCAATAAATTGATATAATATGTTGAAGCATGTGTTTTATTCAGTTATCCATTGACTATCATAGTGATACAATGGTAAAGGATACGACCATACCCATCATCAATTTTGATGAGGTTATTACAGGTAAACCGAACATTGGCAAGAGTAAAAATGGTAGTTTATTACCGCATAATGCACGCATTATCCTGATTGGAAGATCCAACAGTGGTAAGACAAATACGTTATTGAATTTGATTTTCAATAAAAATGGATTAAAGTTTAAACATTTATATGTATACAGTAAGTCATTATATCAAGATAAATATGAATTTTTGAAAAAGGTGTTTTCAAAGATAAAATGTGTTACTTTTCATTTATCAGACAATGTAGAATCGATACCTCATCCCAACAAAGTTGAGAGAAACTCTCTTGTCATTTTTGATGATTTACAATTAAGCAATGTACCTCAAATTCATGAATTTTTCACGATGGGTAGACATCGCGAAATTGACACAGCCTACTTGGTACAAAGTTACGGATCTATTAAAAAACATCACATCCGAGATAATTGCAACGTATTGATTATTTTTAAACTTGATCAATTAAATTTGAAATTAATTTATAGGGATTTTGTAGGGGAAGATATGAGTTTCAGTGAGTTTAGAAAACTATGTTGGGAGGTGTGGTCAAAAGGTGCTCACAAATTTGTTTCTATTTTTACTGAATGTAAGGCTGAAAATGGAAGATACAGAGAGCAATTGGATAAATTCATAAAGATTCTTTTGCAATGAGGTAACTTCGGTGTTTGCATGATTTTTTGTCATTCAACGTCGCGGCATTAATGGAGAAAGTTAATATGCGTAAGAAACGCGATCGTGCTGCTCCTACCGCAGCATCATCTGTTGGGGAGAGAAGCAGTTTAATAGATAGAATAAAAAAATTGAGAAAAACTATTATTGAAAAACACAGAAATTTATTGGGTTTTCAAACACAGAGTGAAGAATTTAATCGTAAAAGGTTGGAACCAATAATTACTCCATTAATTGAACTCAAAAAGAGCACAATCTCTGCCAATGAAACAGTAAAGCGCGAAAAAGAACACAAGGTTGAACCGTTGGTAACGGAGAAGGAGAAGGAGGAGGAGGAGGAGGTGGGGGAGAAGGATGAGGATGGGGAGGAAGATGTAAATATTTCTGCTAATGATAAATCTGCTTTCTTTGATTCGACTTTGAATATTACTAACCGTCGCACTCGAATAGAAGAAATTTTAGACAACTATTTAGGTGTGTTTCATAACGAGAAATTAGATAATTCTATTCCTTATGGTATACGTTTTGATCATAAACAAAATTTATATTTTATCGGCGATGAGCCCGTAAGTTTTGATGATGTTTTTATAACTGTCGGCGAACAAAGGTTTAGAATGACTCATGGTTTGTTGGAGCTATTGTTTAACAGTAGACCAAATTCAAATCTCTACAATAACAAAGATTTGGCGAAATATAAAAAAATATTATCACTGACATCTGTACATATTAATAACCAGGGTTACGTAATTCGCAATTCTGGTAAAAAATCTCAAATTATACAGAAACTTTTTCCACCCAAAAAACGTTCAAAGTATGGGAAGGGATTATTGAATTTTGTTAGAAATAAATCACGTGATAGAAACTACATATTCTGGGATGATGTTAACGAACTAGTCGAACGGTTATTTATTTTAATGGGTTCAAAAAATGCAGGAAATTCAGCTCACGATATTGAAATCGATTCGATATTACAAGAACTGCGAGAAGCTAACTTTATACAGTAAAAAAGCGAGGACAGGCCGTGTTGGCAGGAAGCTGTTCGGTAGAGCGAAAGAGGAGAGAAAGAAATATGAGAGAGATGAGGCTGGGTGAAACCGGCTGTTGCGAAAGAGTATGTTAGAAGAAATGCGGAGTGGGCGTCCCCTCACCCCTCTGCGAAACATCGTGTAAAGTGAGAATATCCGACTAAAGACATGAGCTGGGGTGGTGATGTCAGTGCTGTTCCTTCTTGACAAGCAACACAAATCGGAGCCTCTCCGCTAAAGCGGGTGTACCGAGGTGTTGATAATTAATTTCGACATTCGAACAATGAACACCGATCGATTCGGTAGGATGCATACAGTGCATGCGAAGCAATTAGAGGAGTTAAAAAAATTAGTAGCGAATTTTGACAAGTTGAAATTTGAATTGAGTGAGTTGAAGAAAGCTGTTTTAACTAGAACAGAATTTAACAATGAAAGAAGCCAACTTGTGTCGTTTGAAAATCTCAATAGTGGATTAAGTATAATTAACAATGTGTTGGAAAAACGCATGCATGATTTAGAACAGGTTGTTTTAACTAGGAGAGAATTTGAGCAGGAGAAGGCTAGTGTGCTGGTGAGTAGACATACCCTCAATAATGAGATGAAAATTATTAGCAAAGAGGCAAAGGCAGAAAGAGATAAACTACTCACTCGAGATGAATTCAATAGGGAAAATTTACTCACTAAAAAAGAGTTTATAATTGAAAAAGCAGGATTCATCTCATATGAACAACTTAACACAGCTGTAAAAATATCACAGGACCTATTAATGGATTATGTGCATAATAATCGAGATTTCAAGAGGCATTTAAATGATCTGATGTATAGATATGCCTATTATTTGATAGAAAAATGTGTAATGGCTGCCAGAACGTTTGATTATAAAGAGTTGGAGGGACGAGGACTATTGCCAGAACATACTGTCAGCGAATTTCTTCGGCTTATTGGGATGGATGAGCCGACGATAAAATATGATAGTAGTTTGTTTTTACCTCCCCAACAAGAACGCCTATTACAACGCTATCAATCTAGGAATCGAGGACTGTAGAACTATTCTATTTCTGTGTACAGCCCCCCACCTGCTAGGCACGTGTTGCGACCGTTAAATTCTAAGGTTAATGACCTGAGAGCACGTCTCTCTCACACACACACACACATAAAACTTGTGCACGTGCTCTGCTTTTAAACGTTATGAAATAGTTTTTTTTCGCAGCAGGGGGCGGAAGTGTTATTAATAGCTAAATCGGTGGGTGGGGGGCAGGGGGGTATATTAACACTGCACGTGTGAAAGAGAGGGCTTTGAGAATCACAGCAGGAGGTAGCAGGTGTGCAGCCTCAATTAATAGCTAAATCTGGCGGCGGGGGCTGATGCTATTGCAAATATAGATATAGTAATTGCAAGCAGGTATATATAGATATATAATTGCAAGCATGTATATATAGATATAAAGCTGTATGTTCTATATTTATTGGGAACCTTCTGTGAGAGGTGGGGTCAGGGGGGATAGGTCCTCTCTCATTGGTGCTTGCGGGGGGTCCCCCTTTAATCTATTGGGAATAAAGTGGGGACACATAGGGAAGGGGGTATGTGACCTTAAAAACAAAATGGCTGACTGCGACAGGGGGGAAGGGGTAGGTGTTTACAAAATGTCTGACCTGGGGGAGGGGGAAGGGGGGTGGCCACGCCCCCTGTCTTCTGATTGGTCGCGGCAGTATTCTCGATAACCCCTACTTACAACCCATGAGTTGAGACAGTGTGGGGTCGATCATGTTCCACTATGCATATTATGTAATCTCTTGATACAGTATGGATACAGTTGTATTAAAAATTTGTTAATTAAACAATAATAAAGCTTAATTGATTAAAGTTTAATTTGTTTTATCAGTGAGCAGATGCATGGATCAAAGAGGTTGAAAAACAAATTTGGAGAAAGGACAGACTTGCTAGAATTCTTGTCCAAAGAGGTTCCGTTTTCAGGTCTATTGCACTATAACCCCGCATTTAAAAAAGTGTCATTGTCAACAGTAGATTCCTAAACTAACCAAATCTAACCTAACTGGGTCTTAGATTAAATTAGGTTAGGTTAGGTTAGAAATCTACTGTTCAATGACAATTTCTAAGAAATGTGGGGTTATAGTGCAAAAGATTCCTAACCAATCCTAACCGGGTCTTAGATTAAATTAGGTTAGGTTAGGTTAGGAATCTACTGTTCAATGACAATTTCTAAGAAATGCGGGGTTATAGTGCAAAAGGGACCTCCTGCCTAATTTAAAAAAAATTCTAATGTAAATTTTGTGTTAAATATATCGTAATACTGTGATTAGAAAAGTTACCATCCCAGTCTTTGAGAGTTTTAAAAAGGATTGCCTAGCAAGATATTAAATATCTGTAAATCGAAAGAAAAAAATCAAACCGTGATTCCAAATTTGTGTAAATATATTTCGAGTGTTTCTTTCAAGTGTTGCCAAAATTATTTTCCTGTTGTACCCGTATCGGTATCTATATTAAAAATACTGCGACTTCAATACTTAGGACATGATTTAGCACTTCAATAGCTGAAACATATTCTCTGGGATTATAAAACATGAACACGCATCGCTTTTTACGAATTGATATCTCCCTTCAAATTGATTCGCCTGATTATTGAATCGCCACTCTCCATATCAGTCGTGTGTAAGTAACAAAAAGGAATATTTCCGCCTCACCTCACTGATTAATAATTAATCATCACGTGAAATTCCGAACAGCGAAATGCGCTCCAGGTCATCTGCCTCGAATGTTGCACGAAATTTGTAATTAGCTGTTTCTACATTTGCAAAAGCTTTCAGTGATTGGAATAATAATGATGGATGTGTTCTGTACTGGAAACAATAATTAATTTCAACAGGGATACAGAAGCAGTACTGATTAGTGTGTCACATTTTGTAGCATCCGTGACAACGGGTTGAATGTTTTTGTAATTTTGCACCAAAGTCTGTTTGGTGTTATTAAAAACTTTTTTTTGAAAATTATATCTTGAAGATTCTGGTTAAGGTATAAAACAAGTGCCCGGTTGTCTATACTCAAGCCAACTAAATTTAATTCCTGTAGACTGTAGAATGACGTCATTCTACGGAAATTAAACTCAATGGTGAGAATTTTTTTTTTAGGAAGCCCACATAGGTCTGAGACCTGTGCGTGGGTAATGAATTGGATGATGGTGATTGATGAGTTGGACCTACAGTTTTAGGTGGGTTCCGAACCACCGGTAAAGTGGTTAATTTAGTTGCACAAAGGACAATTGCAAGCGATAACGCCGATTAGGTTGACCAGCGTAAAATATATTTAACCGTCCGATCACTAGCCAAAGATATCCGTGAGCTGATGATAGAGATAAGCTGCGTTCTCCTGGGCACTCTTTGAAGGGTGACCGATTAGACTGGCCAGCAAAAAAGACACTGATGTCTGCTAGAAAATCACTTTCCGGTGGTTCGTAACCCACCTAAAACTGTAGGTCCAACTCATCAATCACCATCATCCAATTCATTATCCACGCACAGGTCTCAGACCAATGTGGGCTTCATCCTCAAAAAATAAAGAAAGAAAGGATTAAATCTCACTAATGCCCGTTAAGTTTCATTTTATAGGTTATGTTTATTGTATCAGAACACGGAACTGCAAATTAGGTTGTAGGTGTTAAGAACCTTTCAAAATGAATAAAATCTATTAAGAATATAATAATATTGAGATAGTTGAATAATGATTGAAATAATTCACAATGAAATGATTCTGAGGCGATTCATCTTTTTACTCAACTTCAGAATCAGCTGTTGATCAAATTACAGTGTTGCCAGATTGTGCCCGTTCGGTTAACAAAAATTAACTAATTGATCTTTGTGCAACAGAAATAAATCTGTTATACTTACGTCGGTTAGTTAACTAACATTAAACTCCTTATTTAATTGGTTTTTGTGCAACTGGCCGATGGCAAGTCAGATCATACAATATCATCATTTTTATTCACTAGTTTATGCGGGGGACGACATCTTTTTATTTTGAGGATGAAGCCCACATAGGTCTGAGACCTGTGCGTGGGTAATGAGTTGGATGATGGTGGTTGATGAGTTTGACCTACAGTTTTAGGTGGGTTCTGAACCACCGGGAAGTGATTTTACAGTGAACAGTGTTTTTTTTGCAGGCCATTATTATCGGTCACCCTTATAAAGAGAGCCCAGGAGAACGCAGCTTATCTCTATCTGATTGAACAGATACCGGCTACGGCTCACGGCTATCATTTCCCAATAATTACTTGTAATTCCCAGTATTTGATGCAGGCTTCCAACAGCTTGAACTTTACCAAGAACATTGTTATTATATTGTGTATGATAATGAATAATGAATTATAATTATTATAATGAATTCTGCAGAAATTGTGATCGACTGAAATAAGAAAAATGGAAGCAGACTCGTCTCCTATTAATCTGCATGCATCTAATTACTGTTTATCTTCTTTTTTATAAAACAATAAACAAGTGATTGATGTTCTTTCTGTTTTACCTTTGTCATTACGTCTTGATATGTCTCTTTTTTT